>JBCFYV010000397.1:0-84835 GCA_039000515.1 Timema cristinae | reverse complement strand
GTGCTCAAGAATGAGAAAACCCATGAAAGAATGTAGGATAAGAGTGAAGAATTTTACAAGTTTTACTGCCTCAGGTAAATAAGGGCTAATGTCATAAAACTTTGTGTGTGGAGAAGTGTGTGGTTCTTTCTTTGAAATAATGTATCGCTAGAGTAATACTCTCATTGAAGTAAGTAGGGACCAACTATATTTATTCACACATTAGTTAAGACTTTGTGAGTATTTTAGTTACTGAATATACTAAGATGTTTATATTTAATCACGCAAATTTTCATAATTGGACATCGGCCCTTCTTATCCCAATGCACATAGTATTAATGTTTCTTTGACTCAAGAAGGTCACAGAGATTAGCTTAACCCTCCATTGCCGCCTGAATTCCGATACAGCAGGTTAGCAAACGCTTGCAAAACGATACTAGCTTGTAAATGGGTAATGATCATACTAACGGCACCTATTATCAACTAAGATTACTATTTGTAGAAGTAAAAGTTGTATTTAAAACTATGTATTCTTACTAAAGTGTCAACTTGCTAGTCGTTAGAGCTCAATATCGTCATGATTATTGAAGCAAACCCAAATTTAAAAAGACGTTTAAAAAGAAAAATATATTATTCATTAAATAATTTGTTATAAGCAAACACTCTAGCTTAATTGCACAAAGAAAATAAATAAATCTATTAATAATTTTTGTTTTCCCATTTAAAATGCATTGAAATGTAAACATTTTAACGAAAATATTTCAATAACTATTTTTAGCATGGTTTGAAAATTCCATAAGAATTATGAAAGATGCCCAGATATGTTACTAAAATAAATAAAAAAACAACAATGTTGAATTATTAGTATTTTTTTAACCCTCAGCTGGTATGGCAACAAATACGGACACATTTGGTATGGTGGCGTCATTTTTGACCCCAGTAAATAAAAAAATTAATAAAATCTTGCGTTTCAAAAATATTTAATCAAAAAAATATGAAGATATAGATTACTTATTTATACATCATATTTTAAATAAACATTACTTAAATGCTTTATTCACTTCAAAAAATTAATCCAATTACACTTATTTACCAACGAAAAAAAGTTATTTTTAAAAATAATTAAAAATCTTTGAATTTTCACAAACTGGTTCTATGACTTCATTTTCCAAATCAATAGAGGTATGACCTTCACCCAGAGGCTGAAAAAAATAAACCAATAAATAAAATATGGAAACTGACAGGCAGGCAATATTCAGTTTTTCCAATACTTTTTGACCAAGCTCCAGGTCGTGGTAAAACTGATTTGTCATGATGCATTGATGACAAGAGCACTACAGATCTTGATTTTCTTGGGACATAGGAGACTATTGTTGTATTTCCAGTGAAACCAAATTCAGATGACAGAATTTCTCGGTCTTTATTAGGCAATAATGCCTGGGGGATCTCTCTCTTGTCAGCACGGAGAGTACCAACATAGGTCAGTCCCTTACCACGCAGCTCTTCCACAAGTTCCACTGAGCTAAAGTAGTTGTCAGCGGTGATATTGCGATTGGAATTTACCACTGGCTCATAAGGGACAAAACTGTGCGTGTTGGCACCAACAGGCGACGTGGGTTTGGCACTTGTAATTGTCCACAGTCGATGAAAGCATTGTACAAATAATGTGTACGCGCGTCACAAAGACAGAACATCTTCAGTCCGTACTTTGCTGGTTTGTTTCCCATGTATCTTCTAAATACACACCTACCCCGGAAGGGTACGAGCATTTCATCTACTGTTAAATATTCAGCACAGGAATAATTTGATTGGCAGTTCACTAGAAGTTCATTGAAAAGCTGTGATATTGGGGCAAGACGATCATGAGCTTTCCTTTCATCTCTCGTCATGATATCATCAAAACGTAGGCTAGCCAGGAGGAAAAGGAACCTTTTCAGTGACATAGTTGCTCTAAAAATATCCCTTCCAGTACCATCTGTGGCCCAAAGTAATTCAACATCCTCAAAGTTAGATTTAAATACTCCAGATAGAATGAGAAGTCCTAATAGGGCCTTCATCTCAATTTTGTCAACATGATTTGTGAATTGACTGTTCAAAGCATTAGCACCATAATTTTCAACCATGTACATTATTTTTAGATTAGTGTACTCCACAACCTGATAGATCATTTCCTCATCAATTAGAAGAAGCCAAGCGTCCACTGGTTCATTTAGTTTGTTAGTTCTGGCATCTCCTACAACACCTGGTAAATGCGTCACTAAATTATGTTGTCTTGTACGAGATTGCGCAGGTGGAACTTTAGACCACTTGAATCTTGATTTTGAATACCAATAATTTTGGAGGCTAGAACGGTCGGGTAATACATCTTCATCTTGAACCTCATCCTCATCTGCATTTTCGGCTTCTGAAAGCTCTGAATCTGTATTATGATCGCTACGTTCCGAAGGTGCATCAGAATATTCAGACTCCTTATCTGGTAGCACAAAATCAGGGTCATCGTTGAATATCTCTTCTAAAATAGCATCAGGATCGTCTCTCAAGTTAATCGCAGCCATTAGTAAAAAAATATTGTGAAAAATAAATCAAGCAGTCTGAATCTAATCCAAGTAAAATAATCAACCAAAAATAATCCCTAAACGAAAATAACACACGTTTTGAAAATATAAAAATAAATAAAACAACGAAATAATAGTCTTACAAATATATATAGCACTTAAGTATAATAAAACAAAGAAAATAAAACATTAATCACTAAAACGACAATAATACATTTAAAAAAATTACACACAATATTGGTATGGTGGGGTCAAGTCTGACCCCAAGGACACTGTATGATGACAATGATAATGAGCAAAAACACAACTGTTGTTTCTACCCCAAGAGCATGCTCAATACTGAAATTACCTGGAAGGGCAACCAAGTGGTGCTGCACTCTAGCAAGCTACACAGCAATTTCTACCAGCTGGGATCAGGTTTGACCCCACCATACCAGCTGGGGGTTAAAAACATTTTTTTAATTTATAACCGTGCATTTATGGGTAGGCTCAGCCTTAAATTAGAATTTTAAAAAATATATATTTTCTATATATAGTAAAAATCATTGGCCGGTTTAAAATGATATATTTATACTATATATATTATATTTCACAAAATGTTGGCTTAAAGTTTAATATTTAAAACAACTCTAAGACATTCCTTTCCCAAACTTTTTAGCAACACTTTTATTTAAATGCAATATTTCTAAAAAAAAGACCACTATCTGTTGGCAAATATAGCACTCTCACCCCGTTAGCTGAAAAAGAACTCTATTATATCACACACTTATGCTAATATATTGTTCGTTATGTGCCATATTGACTGTTTACATTTTTATTCATGTGGATGGGTAGAGCTGGTAGAGTCCCAATATATTTTTCCCGGGTTCCTACAATTTCTTTAAGGAGGCCCTGGATTATGGATGTCATTTAATAACTATTCACTGTAAAAAATACTGTTCAGAAAATTATTAATTGGTCGTGTCTTGTGCCATGGGACGGGGCAGCAGCCATTTGCTATGTTGACTTGGCTGCTGACACGTTTTTTTTTTAAAACTGACCAAGGACAATAGCGCATTAGCCTTATCGATCAATAAGAAACCGCCTCTCATTTTTGGCCAATGAATATTAAAGGGGTATGATCCAAACTTATATATATATATTACTGTCTTAAACCAAACTTGGATCAGTGTATTATATATATATATTAAATGCATATTTTAATCAGAGTGTTTAATCAAAGTTTGAAATTTTGGCATCAAATGCAACAATTTTTAGAAAATCCAAATGATGCAAAGATTTCATATTTGGAATATTAAAAGTACTTGAGGAGGTTTATTAAGTGAAATAAATATTATTTCAATGAACCTTCAATTGATTGCATACAAAATTGCCAAATAAATGCACCTATCAATTAATTATTTTATACACTTAAACGTGTGTAATATATGGGGGAAGTAAATCATTTAACGCCGTTTTCTTTTAACTTTATAATGGTACTTCATTTACATTAATATTCAATCTGAAACTCATGAAACCTGATACGAGCTGAGGTGCTTCATATTTTGCCCCCAGATTTTGAAAATACATCTGATACAATCCCGCAATAGCTGAAACAGAACGGCTTAATCAGATCAGACAACTCATCCCTCCTCACTCCAAGTCACTAGTTGTCTATCCTTGAAACCATACATCTTAGCTAGTGGTTTTGGAATGTTTGTAAAGCTTATATCCCTGACCCATCACTATCTATCTATAGGGATTGTTACCTGGCTCCCCATCGTTTTCAAGTCAATGTAACAAGTCAATATCTTACCACTCAGCTGTATAGGGCTAATCCTGTATTAGGGCCATTTATCGCTCATATTTTAAGGGTTGGTCAGTAATAGATGTGTAAAATCGTCGGTCAGTTAATAACAATCAGAAATACGCTCAATTTTATTCTATATAGTGTAATTTATTTATCTTTGCAATAGCTTGTTTAGTTTGAAAAAAACTGAAATTGGAGTAAATCTAGGCTTGTTTCGTATTGTGTTAGTTGTAGTGAGGGGCTTAGGTGCTTTTTAAAATAATAAAGTTTTGCCAAGATATGTAGTTATATTTATGTAACTATTAGGCCTATATTGCATAACTTACTTTAGTTCTCAGAGTAATTTATTCATCTTTGTAGTAGAGTGTTTAGTTTAAGAGTAAATATAGGTTTTTTTTAGCTGTAGTAGTTTAAGAGTAGATCTAGGCAGTGGCGGCTCGTCACTTTAGAAGCTGGAGGGCGCAGCCTGTTTAATTCATAAATTATTTCTAAATAATATATTTAAAAGAAGACACAAATCTCGGAATATGTTTTGCTAAATATTAATTTAGTTAAACTCAAAAATTAATATCACAAACAACATGGAAAGATAAAAAAAACTTCCCCCAAAGGACGTGGATGTGTTGTAGAAACTCTGCAGCTGTGTAATGTGCATACATATATAGGTATGTTTTCACTTTGTTCCATACAAAATTCAGGACAATGGCCTACCTAATAATTTCAATTCTTTTTTTTTCGATCAAGAGTTAATCTTGCAATATTCGTTGTCTTAAGCGCCTGAATTGAACTATTCATATTAAACCTAGTTACAAAAAATATTAAAACATATAACTCAAATAAACATTATCTTAAAATAACCCTACATATTATTATAAACGTATACGCCACACATATCCTCAAGATGCAGGAGCATGCAGGATGACTGACAACAATTATTGCTGGTTCACGCTATACACATTTAACAAGCTTTCAACCTTAGTGCGCCTTCAAAAGAAAAATAAGCAATGCTAGCTAGCTATAGCAGGAGGAGGACAATGGGTTAAGGGGAGGGAAGGTTTGGTCTCACTATGTCAGGCGCTGACCGTCGCGCGCCCGACTGCATGCCATTTTGAAGACAAGAGGTGAAGGGGTGGGAAGGTTTGGTTTCACAATGTCAGGCGCTGACCGCCTCGCGCCCGACCACATGCCATTTTAAAAACATTGCCTGCTATTACTTAAACCAAAAAACATATTTTTCTTGAATCTATTATGGCAAGATAAAATTGTCGTGAGAGTGCGAATAATAACTTTAAAAGGAACTGGGGATTCGTGGGGTTGGGGGGCGCTCGCCTCCGCGCCTTAGGGACGAGCCGCCCCTAGATCTAGGCTAGTGTCATTTCAAATATTTAAATTTGAAGAGTAGTTCTAAGCTAGTGTAATAGCTTGTTTAGCTTAAGAGTAGGTCTAGGAAAGTGTAATAGCTTGTTTAGCTAAAGATTTGATCGAGACCTGTGAATCTTTCAATCATGACTTTGATTTTAGAAGATTCCATGTTGAAGTATCTAACTCAGCATTTTGACTCCAATGTCACTGTGATTTCCTTCCCTGGGGGCTGTGTTGGTGACTTAATTTATTTTGTATAAGAGGTTGTCCTATACTTTGAGTCTGTTATTTTACATGTTTTAACAAACAATATCAAGTGGTCGTTGAACAAAACATTAAGAGATTTTTACAAGTTGTTGTCAACAATCAGATATGTTAACCCAAAGCCATATGTTAGTTTTGATGGATTTTGACTGAAGTTCCCCAACCTCTAGGAGAGGAGTCAAGAGCTATCGTTTTGTGACGTGCTTGAGATGAACCAAAGAGCTGGTGAGCGAGACACACTTCTTGAGAAGTTATGTAATGCAAGATGTGTTATATTCTGCAATTGATGGGATGAGTATCAGGTAAGCCTCCTGATTTAAATTGGTAATATCATCCTGTCCAAGAAAAATAAATTAGGCTACCCTGCAGTAAATTCCTGATTAAACAGGTTGGATTTCAGGCTGTGTTAACCAGGAATTCTATGTAAACATATCATATTAAATCTGTTTGAACTGTGCTCAATTGGTTTAAAGTGGGTTCAACTGGAATCAACCAGGTGTGTTATCAACCAGTTTGAACTTGAAGTAACTAACAATGTTTGGTTTTAATCACCACTAACTAGAATTAACTGGAATCAACCAGCCATATTACCAATCCAACTTGTTTCAACTGTTAAAATATGCAATTCTATGCAGGGATATTCTAGTTTAGGTTGCTACCATTGTTAAATGTGTCGTTCGTTTTTTATTTAATCTGTGTCCATGCATATAAAGCTGTGTAACAGTTGAGTTATGTTCTTAGTTACAGCCACGGTTGGTTATCTCTTATAGGACCTACTTCAAACTTATTTTAGTTATTTTTATAACCACGGCAATCGCTAGTGTAGGGAAATATCGCGCTGTGATTGGACGATTGGTTCAAACTTTACAAAAGTTAACTGTCATGGCGTTTTCTACTTTTGAATTGTAAATAGTCTTTTAAAAGTGATCATGTTTTGTTGAGGCTGTGCAAGAGTGAAAATACTTTATTTTATTTTATTATTTATACGGTTGTAAACCTTTTAAATATAATAAAAACATTAAAATAAGTAATAATAGAGCAAAATTGTTATGTATTTTTTGATTAAATAGTTATAATGATTAATTTAACTTAATAATACTAATTCGTATCCAAGTATTAGGAAATACAAGCAAAAGCTTTAATTTTTTTTGTGGATGTACGGATAGTATAGCACTATATGGTAAGCATATTTTAGGAACGGTATGTACCATATTTTCCAAGATATTAATTTTTATTTAATAAATAATGAAACTGAATCGGCGGCAGACTTTCTCATTCGTTTACAAATAAATTTCCTATTAGAAAACTACTTTGTATTTTGAAATTAAATTTAGCTCTCCTTATTAAGCAATAAATACTGGTTCATTTGACATTTTTCATACAATCGTTACTATCATATTATAAAAACTGGATAGGAACTAGCCAGAAATTACGTTATTTTCACAGAAATAAATACAGCCAAACCGGGCCGTACCGTTGAGAACCAAACACAGGTAGGAGAGACCGCTTGTGTTTTGATTGACAGCGGTTGGGTGGCGGGGAGTGATGAGGGGGATGAAGATCATTAGCAAACTTTTCAAAACCAGCTGAGAAAAGTATTGAGGTACAAAAACATGCGAAGAGTAATATTCTGATATTTTTGACTGTTCTTGCCTGTTGGCTCATGTGTCATGTTATCTAAATAATGTGTGAAAGCTGAACAGTATTCTTTGACATTGTTTAGTTTTAGATTTTAGTTTGAGCATAGACTACAATTTAACCGTCATAAATATAATTATATTAATCAATTTTAAAGTGAACTTTAGTGTGTATAAAATGCCTAAGCCTCGTCCATTTCCAAGTAAAGTATGCAAAAGAAACAAAAGATCCATAGATTCAAAGAAGAGATGGAAAATATGGAAAGAAGAAGCATATTTCACTGGAAACAAATTTGAATCACTTAAACGGTAACTCTAATTTGAAAATATTAGAACTAATTTTTGTATTTTGTGTTTTTTAAAGTATATCTAGGCTTATTTTAATTGTTTATTTCTAAAAAAAATCCGCAAGTATGCCGAAAATGTGCCAACTATATTTATATTGTTAAATAAATTGTAAAAAAAAGTGTACAGTCTTGTACATGAAATGTGGCTGCGTTAAATTGGTTCCAAACGGAAATGATGGCTAGTTTTTGTAATTGATTATGTTGGCTACCTAAAGTTTAAAATAGTCCTTAGTTATACACAAAATATAAGGTGTTGATTATCTTAGTATATATGTTATAAGTTATGGTTTAGTAATTATAAATCCTAATCAGTATGCATGCCGAGGAAATTACACGTTTGTCTGATATGTCGGTGATTGGGAGGTCAAGGTTTGAATTCCGACTTGGTGTAATCTACTAAGGCTTATTTTAGTAACAGTTTCCCACTCGTCCTCCAAGCAAACATGGTACATTTCCTCTCTAGTCTAATTTACTCACTCTTACCCTATAATAATAACTAATTGCGAATAGCTTAGACGGATGGTAAGACGTTTATTAAGAAATAAACAACTATTTAAATTATCTATTATTAAATGTTTTTAGGACTTGCGCCAAAGAATGTGAAAACCCTACACCAACTGCAGGAACCTCCACCTCTAAAGATATGCAGGCAGACAAATATATTTTTGATGAAAATGACAAAATGGAGAATGTACTACCAAATGTGGAACATCTTTCACGCGTTAGTGAAATTACTCTTTCTACATCTGAATATCGTAGTGACAATAGCTTACCACCACTTGTCATAGAAAACGTTGAAAGGGCACAGGATTCTCCCACTACGGGTCACCGAATTATTGATGGCATGCATTTTTCTAAACAGCTCATTAAATTAGGTGAACACTCCAAATCGTGTACGTTAGGTCACTATGAACTAGAAAAAGAAATAAGAAATGGGCTTGAATTTACTCTGGTTTATTTTTGTGACAATTGTGGTGGTACTCAATGCATTACCTCAAAACAACCCGCACACAAAAACGAATTGAATGACGCTGTGGTTTGGGGCAGTGTTTCAATTGGAATAGGCTACTCACAACTTAAAGAAATGATGGCAGTACTGGACATCCCCACAATGAGCCGAGAAAAATTTAAAAAACACGAGCTTGGCATCACAAAGGTAAGACAACATTTGCAATGTTAGTAATGACTAATGATAGACTAGTTGTTGATTATTTTCTTAGTCCTACATAGTAACTAACCGTTTGGCCTATAATCATATTGACTAATTACACTAGTGTAAACATATTTTAGCGGAACTATACCCGCATTCTCGTCGAAGAAAAGTGAGAAACCATTTAGGAAAAACCACCTTGAGTACACTCAATCAGGATTCAAACCCCAATATCTCCATTGCATTATTATTATTATTATTATTAATTTTTTATTCAAATCAATTTTGCAGCTTTAGTGTTGATATTCATTCCTTTTTTAAGTAGTACAAATATAGGCTAGCAAATAGAATAAAGAAAAAAATTACTAGCTGTTTTTAAATCTAAAACTATTCAAGCTATTATTATTATTATTATTATTATTATTATTATTATTATTATTATTATTATTATTAGCACCACGTCTTACTACCCGTTCGGGTTATACGCACAAGCTAGTATTGAAACTGTACATGTAAGCCTTTATGTTGAAGAAGGTACATGTCAGATATAAATTAGGTTTTTTACATTGGCGTGTTTACAAGGGGAACCAGATATACCATGACACCCCCTAATGTTGCTCCAAATATTGTTTTCAATGAGGCACGTGCACACACACACACACACCATTATAAAACTTAACTATTTGGTGGGAGAAGAACGGATTGAACTCTAAATACAATTGAAAATATTATGAAGCTAGCCTATTTACTCTAGAAGAGTCTGATTAAAATTAATCCATGTAAGGATCACTCCAAATAAATGAGGGTGGGAACTTCCAAATAGCGTTTAGAGACATCTGATTTGAAGAAAAAACAATCAGACGATGATGTGGGAGGGAGCTTGGTAAAATACCCGTGATCCCCCTGATGGAAATGTCTAGGCACACCACTAGTTTAACGAAAGGGTAAATTTATTTGATCGAGGGTGACCTGGTGGTCTAGGGGTAAGGTGTCAGACTTCTTTGCTGGCGGCCGGGGTTCAATCCTCGGTCCCGGCACAGATTTATCTGATTTCCAAACCCTTCCTACACCTCTGACAAGACATCTTGTGAATGTGTGGAATGCCAGGTCACCACCGTGGTTCGGATTCCACGTTAAACTGTAGGTCCTTCATTTCATCTAACAATCACCCTACCATTACACATTAGCGTAAGTGCGTATAACCCGAACGGGTAGTAAGACGCGGTGCTAATAATAATATTTGATCGAGATAGAATGGAACAGGCATGATGTATCAGGTGTCTATATTAGTAATGTATTTAAAAAATACTAACATACTATAAATGTGTTTCAAAGAGTAAAAGATATACTGTTTATATCCAAGGTTACGAAGCATAGTATAAATTTTGTCATATTAAAATGTCTAGTTTATAAACTAAGAAGTGGCGAGTCTATTGCCTCACTAAGCAAGTGTTGGTGTTAGAGAGTGGTGATACAATGTTTGCTACGCATGAATTGCTAGTAAAAAAGACCGTCTTCAGTGAGCAATTTTCTTGTTGCAGAGTAGTGTCCAAACACATACCAGAGTAACCAGCTTTTAACTTTCTCATATCAAGAGAAAGTATTATAATCCCCCCCAAAAAAAAAAATTTAAGACATTAATGAATTTTTACTATCTTTATTAACTCGAACTCAAGAAACTAGTTTTTACATACAATTCTATCTATCTGGCAACCTGTCCTTGGCCACGGATCGGATACGGTTTAATTGATTTTTTCAAACTTTATATCTAGAAGTTATAGGGCAATATCTCGACAAGTTTATTTTATTTTGACCCTAGCCTTAAAACTAAGGATAGTTTACAAATGAGTGATTTTTAATGCAATTTTTTTTTATAATGGGTCTAAAGGTTCTTATTAAAATGCATGCCTCACAAATAGCACCATATAGGTTATTTGGTTTTTGCAAAAAATTCGTTGAAAAGTTATTTATTGATGAGTGATTTTTCAAAAACTTGAAATATTTTAAAAATAAATCTGATGATGTGGCTCAAAATTGGTATCTTGGGAATGTCTAACATGACAAATAACAATGTATAAGTTTATTTGTTTTTTGAATAAAATTTCGTTTATGGCTAGTTTATTGATAACGGCTTTTTCAAAAACTTGGAATATTTAAAAAATGGCTTTGAAGATTTGTTCTAAATAGATACCTTGAACTTGTTTAGGATTAAAACAAAACTATATCCTCGGTTTTTGAACAGAATGTTGTTTATGGGTAGTTTACTGATGACTGATTTTTCACTAATAAACTTAATCCGAGAACGTTATGTATGATTTTGTCCTACCATTTATTTACACTCGAGGACCTACAGTTTGTTTTTCATAGGAAGAGTCTTTAAAAGAATTCAAATATAATATTTTCGTCCAAAATTAATCCTATTCTACTATAGTGCTGTTTTAATTTTTAAGTAACCGGGATGGGGCTCAAGGGTGCATTGCCACTGGAAGGAATTTGTCACCTTAAGTATATTTAAAATCCTTTGAAATTAGCTCAGATAGCCCTAAATAATACTCCAAATAACTTCTAGATGCATTCAATTTTCAAAAATTTGCTAGAGAAAACCACTTCAAATAACTTCTAGCTAGAGGCATCTGTCGGAAAAAATTAAGGTGAGAACCACTCAAAATAGCTTTTAGGGGCATCCAAATTCCAAACATTTCCAGGTGAAGAGCACTTTTAATAACTTTTAAAAGAGTATATTATATATTTTAAATTCAAAGAGAGGACTGATCATAATAGCTTTTAGAGTAATCCGTTTTTTTTTTTTTTAAATCGGAAGAAGGAACAATCCAAATAGCTTCTGAATGAATCCAAATTTAAAAAAAAAAATCCAGGGAAGACAATTTAAAGAATTATGGGGAAGACTACTTAAAGTCATTTTGGGAAAGTCTACTCAAAATAGAATAAACATTTGAAGATCAGATTACTTGATGTACGAATATACGAAAATACATCTACTAGCCATTCTATATTTTAGTTAGGATTATTCTTATGAAAATTGGACTGTATTTAATTTATTTTTACTTGTACAACATCATCATTAAGTAAAATAAAAATCAGAACAAATTTATTTTTGATACAGTGTTGGAAGGACCACCTTTTTGACAAAATGGCTGCCGCTGGGGCAAAAGAAAAGGAGAGAGCTATCGAGAGAGGACATATTGACAGTGATGGTATACCGTATATAGCTGTTATTGGTGATGGAGGATGGAGTAGAAGGACTTATGGACATAGCTATGATTCGCTGGGCGGAGTGGTAAGAAACAATTGAATTTGTAACTGTAGTTAAGATAACACATACAGAGGTTCCCAAACTGTGCCCCGCGATGTACTGGGGTGCAACAAAGAACCTACGGGCGCTGCAGAATTTTTTAATATTATAGGGAAAAACCGCGATACTTGACATGTCTTATTGAGATATCTTGTGCAAATACTTTAAAAATAAAATTAGGTGGCTTGGAAGAGGGTGGGGGTTGTATATTTGTAAATTCTTTCTTGAAAAAGGGGCGCAAGAAATGTTATGAAATTGGGTCTTCTACCATTTTCGGATGCAAGAAAGCGATTTAGCCACGTATCGACTTTGGGAAAACTTATTTGGGTGGTTTAAAGGGAGGTGGAGGGGTGTATGTATATTTGTAAATTTGATCTTGAAAACGGGCATAAAGTTTATGATGAAATTGCAATAGTTTTATTTCTTTAAATTATTTACATCACTTGATTTAATAATTTATTTGGTTGTACTTCCCGTATATATATTAAAAATATATATAATATATTTTAATATACTTATCCTACTATATTAATATTTTCAGGGGTGTTTGATTGGTGCTGAAACAAAGCAGCTACTTTTTATTGGAGTCAAAGAAAAGTTCTGTTACACATGTGTAGCGGCTGGGAAAAAAAAGAAAGAAGTGAGTGATCACTTGTGTTTTTTTAACTATCAAGGACCAAGCACAGGGATGGAACAGGACATTATTCTGGAAGGATTTTGCGCCAGCATTAAACAACATGGATTAAAATACAAATATTATATTGGGGACGGTGATTCAAGTGTATACAAGAAAATAACAGAAAGAGTCCCGTACGGCCGGGAAGTTGAAAAAATAGAGTGTGCAAACCATATGGCAAAAAACTATAGAAATCACTTGCACAAACTTACGAAGAATTTAAATTTCCCAATTACAGCGAGAAAATCCCTTGACAGCAGAATAGGACGACTGAAGACAGGTGCCAGAATGGCTATTCAGAATGTTGACCATATTAATTTCAATAAGGAAACTATATTTCAACTGAGAGAGGACCTTAGAAATGGTCCGTCTCATGTATTTGGAGATCACACAGCGTGCAGAGACGTTTATTGTAAGAGGAAAGAAACAGGAGAGGAGAATTTAGTTCCCCTGCTACAAAGCTGTGGGTTAATGGAAGGAGTCATGAAAGCAATAGATCCATTAATAAATAAAGCAGACAAACTTGTATGGAACCAAACCACCAATCAGGCAGAAAGACTAATGAGTCTTGTTGCGAAGTTTACTGGTGGGAAGCGTGTAAACCATGCAGGACGTGGGTCATATCACGGTCGGTGCATGGGTGCAGGGCTAGCTCATTCGTCTGGACCTGCTTGGCACAGCAGTCCTTGGAAAAGAAAGACAGGGCACAGTCCCGGATCGCATTTCAAGAAGGAGTTTAAAAAACGCGAGAAACGTCGGGCAAGTCGTGCACTTAGTTTTGCCTCCGAGCCACAAAAGAAAAAACGAAAGATTCGAGCAGATCCTGATTTGGATTATGGACTTTTGGCTGCAGATCTGGAAATTAATGAGACGGATTTAATTACAAGTAAAGAAAAGATTCTCCAATCACTAAAGAATGATATAAGTCCACCAGAAAAAATAAATATAATTGAAAGAAGTACTGTTGGCCAACATGAAAACATCAAATGGAGAGAAATTCGCCGAAATCGCCTAACTGCCTCTCATTTTGGTTCTGTAATAAAACGCAAGGACACAACACCCTGTGATTCACTGGTTAAAACCATTCTTTACAAGAAAGAATTGAATACAGAAGCTATCACATTTGGAAGACTGAATGAAAGGAAAGCTAAGGGAAAATATGAAGAAATTAAAAACACTGAAGTGCGTGATTGTGGGATTTTCATATATCCTGGAGAACCTTATTTAGGTGCCAGTCCAGACGGTCTGGTAGGAGATGACGGGCTGGTAGAAGTAAAATGTTTACTTTCTGTGGGTACATCTTCGCTAGAAGAGTTTGTGAAAACAAACAGGAACATATGTTTGGAAGAAAAAAATAATCATTTAGCGCTCAAAAGGTCTCATAAGTATTATGATCAAATTCAGGGACAGTTGAATATATGCAACAAAAAATACTGTGATTTTGTTGTTTACACCAAAAATGACTTTTTTATTGAAAGAATTGAAAGAGATGGAGTATACTGGGAAAATAAAATGCTTCCCAAACTAAATAGATTTTATAGTGAGTGCTTACTCCCAGAAATAGTGGACCCACAAATCATTTGGGGACGGAAAGCTCGCGATCCACAATTTATAAAGGATGCGCAAATGGCTCGCAAAAATAATAAAACTGCTCTTAAGTAAACACTTTAGCTGTTTATTACGTGTTATCTTTAAACTACACCAACGTATAAAATTGTAATACATTATGTTTTACAGTATAAAAGTGTAAACTATAATATATTGTGTTGTGTTAAATATCATTGTATAGTTTACACTGTATTCTAATATGTCTGGAGATTACATTAGAGAATGTTGCGTATTTGGTTGAAAAAAGTTACAAATATTTCGTTACGACTTTTAATAGAGCATTTTGACAATCTATGTTAAAATTTGGTTCTAATTATGCCATTTAAAACGTGAATTATATTTTTGTTAATAATGACATGGTCAGGGGAATTGATCAGCTTAGCCAAATGTCAAGAATATAATCATTATGTTCAAATGTTTTATTTAATGTATCAGTATTTGAAAATATGTTGGTTTTCAAGCTAATGTATATATTCTTCAGTTATTACTTCACAATTGAATTTTTGTTGATAATTTCCAGATCTCTAGTCTATATAATTTATTGATAAATGTCATAGAGTTCATTTTAGTATAAGTGAGGAACATTATGTAAAGAATAATATAACAGTGTTACTTGTGTTTGCTTATAAATGATATAGCGAAAGCAACTTTTTGCCTAGATATGGTTTAACTATGCTAGTTATTGTAGCTAGTGGTAAGTGATGTTGTTAGAGGAACATATTGTATAAAGATGGTCATTACTAGACGTGTATTCTTTTTAGGAGTAGGGCCTATATCTAAATAAACATTTAGTAAGGAGTTGATATAGCAACGTTACTTGTCACTGCTGGCAACAGATATATTAGCCTATATCAAGTAATATTTTGTTAGGACGTGATATAACAGTGTTACTTGCAATTAATTGCGAGGTATGTACCAAGAGAAAGATTTTGTCAGGATGTGATATAACAGTGTTACTTGTAATTAATTGTGAGGAATGTACCAAGAGTAATATTTTGTTAGGATGTGATATAACAGTGTTACTTGTAATTAATTGTGAGGAATGTACCAGGAGTAATATTTTGTTAGGACGTGATATAACAGTGTTACTTGTAATTAATTGTGAGGAATGTACCAAGAGTAATATTTTGTTAGGATGTGATATAACAGTGTTACTTGTAATTAATTGTGCAGGATATGGCTAAGTAATATTTTGTTAGGGCGTGATGTAACGGTGTAATTAATTGGGAAGAATATACCTAAATAAATATTTTCAGGGTGGCCACTCATCGGGAAAATTGGAAACAATCACGAGAAATGTGAGTGAATTTTGCCATCATTCGAGAATTTAAATAGTGAAATAGTTTTTTGGGCATGCACATCCAAACATTTGTCATGGGGAAAATCGCTTTAAATAAAAGAAATTGAATTAAAAAGTTCTAGGCAAGGAAAAATATAATTAACTTCTAGGAGTAACCAAATCTCAAATTTTCTGGGGAAGGATCACTCAAAATATCTTGGAAAGGAGTCTAATTTTCAAAATATTTCTGGACGAGGACCTTTCAAAGTGGATTCTAAGGGCATTCAATTTTCATAAAAATTTTGGTGACGAGTCCCCGGATCTCCTTTGACTTGGGGATAGTTTCTTTTTAAAACAAATTCATATACACCCCAACACCAATAAAGTTCCACCACCACCACCACCACCACCACCACCGGGTGTAGCACCTTTTGTAAATGTATAGGCCTATTAATACTACTGTTTATCTTGCCTAGTCTCTACTTTTAGCTAAGCACAAATCATACGTAAAATAATGGCCTTTTGACCAGACCTTTAAAAAATGTACGTTGAGAATGTAGAGTAATATCATGGATGCACCCTCGTTTTTAGTGGGGAGGGAGAGGTCCTGTCTATGGTGGATCGTGGTAAAGTCTCCCAACAGGAGATGGTCAGAAATTCTTATTTTTTTAAATAGACGCACCAAAGAAATTTAAAGTGTTCTAATAGATAATTATTGAAGATGATAGTGGTATGAATTGTGTAGTACTGCAATCTGTGGTGGTAGAACCGTGGGTCGAGGGGGTGGGGGAAAGATGGCCATCGTCCCCCTGAAAAAATCCCAGCTGGAATAAATACACCCCCCCCCCCCCCCGGCCCCACTCAAATATATTTTAAAATCTTTGATATCGAATATGAAGTTGAAAGATCTTACATTAACACCAAAATAACTTCTATATGTATCCAATTATCTAAAGCTTTCCGGAGAAGACCACTTCAAATAGTTTCTAGAGGCATCTAATTTTTGAGAAAAAGATAAAAATTCAAGCTAGGAGCAGTTTAAATAGCTTCTGGAAGCATCTATATTTTAAACATTTTTGGAGGAAAACCCCTATAAAAAACTTTCAGAATATCTAAATTTAAAAAAAAGTAAACTGGGGGAGGACTATTAAAAATAGCTTCTGAAGGTATTTCATCTTAAAAAAATTCCGAAACATGCTACTCAAAATAGTTTCTAGGAACATTCAAATTTCAGAATAATTTGGAGGGGACTACTCTAAATATCTTTTAAAAGAGTTATTTCATAAAAGTGGGGAAGGACCACTTCAAATCAGGGACAGGGGAAACGGTAAGTGGAGTGTAGAGAGGAGTGATTGATTGCCCCTCTTGGAATAAATTAGCCCCCTTCTAGATGTAGTTCACACCTTCTGATATTCTTAAATATGAAGCTAAAAGAGTTGAATAAAACTGCAAATAACTTCTAAAGACATTCAATTTAAAAAAAATGTGTCATTCCAAATAGTTTCTAGAGACATCCAATTTTAAAAATTTGTTAGGAGAGAATCACTCCAAATAGATTATGCATGCATATAATTTTCAAAAAATAATCCAAAGAGCTTCTAAATACAGTAGCCCCATGGCTTCTTTGGTGTTGACTGACAGCTTACAGCTGACTTCTGACAGTCATCATTTAGGTATACATCTAAATTTTGACCGTCAGAAGTGACAGCTGCTAAACACATCTTTTTGCAGATCATATGGTTCGGCGTAGGGATACATAATTTGGTCTGGTAGCTTTTCAAAGACGTCAGCTTTCAGCTGTGAACTGACAGTCAGCACCAAAGAAGTCATGGGGCTCAATTAACAAAAAAGATCAAGGTGATAATCTTTACAAATAAAGTAATATTTTGTCAGGAGATAACAACGTTACTAAGGCTACTTGTGAGTGATATGAATAGAGAAATATGTATATTCTTGTTGATTATTTTATTGTAATAGAAATAATAACTTTAATATTTATATGAATTCCTTGTATTTTCTTCTTAGAGAACATACCTTTTATGCTCTGTTTCTACAATAATTTGGTTTACATTTTCGCTGTATATTATGTATATGATTAGAGAATTTACCAATATTTAATTATTTTTATTCGTATATTAAATAGAAAGGATATTATATTCTGAATATTGAAAAATGACACCTGAACATGGGAATTGAGCCCAGGACCTTTAGCTTAGTACGCCAATGGTCCAGGAATCGTCCCGTGTCCAGGGTAATTCTTTACTCATATTTTAAGGCAGAGTCTATTATGGATGTGCGGAAATCGTTGGCTACAAATGTCTGATTATTTACTAAGATCACAAGCTATCAGATAATGTCAAAGCGCACTGTTTTAATTTGATTGAAATTGTTATTATTAACGGATGGCAGACATTCACAGGAATGTAACTAAATTTATAGTGGAAAAAAAAAACACCTGAATACAAAAATAAAGCACCTAACGTTTGGCTTAGCGAGTTTTTTATTTGCAATGTATTAACTTGTGGTGTACTATTATATGGATACACGTTTGTCTACCAGTTGATTTTTTTTTGACCAGTTGGCTGTCTATCATTTTGTTGTTCTATGTATGTATTTGTTGACAGCTGCTAGTTACCTAGTCTATCAAATATTTGTTAATATTTTGTCGATCAGTTGGCTGTCTACCACATGGTCCTACTATTGTCAACAACCTCGTCTAAGTATTCCTGCGTGTCGATTACTTGTCTGTCGATCACTTGGTCCACACGTGTCGACCAAGTTATTGTCGATTAATCTTATGCAACCAAATTGGTCGACCATTCGTATTTAGATCACTTTGCCCTCCTATGCATGAGCTAGTCGACCAGTGGGTTCTACTAGTGTTGGATACTTGACCCACCTAGCATTCCATTCCAAATATTTGTCTACTTTTTGTCGACCAATTGGCTCTTTATCACATGGTCCTACCCGCATCGACCATAGGGTGACATTGCTTTTGCGTGACAGTAATGTGTTTGTAGACCACTTTTTCCACACATGTTAACCAGTGTGTTGTCGATCGGTTTTCCAACACTCCAATTGGTTGATCAGTTTCTTGTCACTTTGTCCACCTAAGCATGAACTTATCAACCAGTTGTTCCAAATCGTGTCAGCCACATGTCTCATCTAACCTTCGAGATATTTTTCACAGCTTATCGACCAGTTTGTATGATGCCAGTGTAAGCAATATGAACCTGTATCTAATTTCGTTTACGAATACAACTATAGTACTTAGCTATTTAAATCATTTCATTAACAGCAATCAGTCCTAGTTAAATATAATTGTATCTAAATTACACTTATCGTATTTCGTTGAATATAATTTTTTTAAAGTGTTTATCTTACTTAAAAAAAACTTTATTTAATATCATTTTCATCTCACATACTAAAAAAAGTCATATATTTCTTAGAGTTTCCCTGGCCAGGCCAGGGGCGGATCCAGGCGGGATGGGGGGAGGTGGTTGTGTGCAATCGTCCCCTCCTGCATAGAAAATAGTAATAAATATTGAAACCAATACTTTAAAGTTGTAATGAATGACTGACTCTAATAACTTCCTCACCCTATCTCCTACACGACCTAATCAAAATTAGGCAACAGATCTTTCAACTTAGCTCTAGAGCAAAACAAGTTGATTAAAATTAAAATTTTACAGAATTTATACTATTAAGTTTAGTATTAATTTTTTTTTCTTTTATTACTGAAACACTTTAGACTTATGTACAGTATGTATTTATTACTTTTATTGGGACGGTGACTTTTTGTTTTATGTTATTTTTGTACCAAAATTACAAATTGATTTAAACTATTATGTTAAACTGGCAGTACTATTGTTAAAATGATAATAAATTAAATTTATTAAATTTATCCTTGAAGGAGCCTCTTGAAAAAACATTTTCAACCCTCCCTGTCCTTTCTCTCAAAAGCAAAATTATTAAATTTATCTTTGAAGGAGCCTTGTGAAAACCAATTCACCCCTACAACTAGCCCTGGATATACCCTTGAGCTAGACGTAGAGTTAAAAGTAGTTGTCCTTCTAACAATAGCATTGTATTCCACCAAACCTCTCTGTAAACATTTCCTGTTAGGTTACTAATCCCCTCTTTCCTTACTTTTATTTGTACTCAAAGCGAGAAGTTAAGTGAGAGTGAGAGGTAATGATACTGTCTCCCTCTTTAACCAGGCCGTCACGAGCACGACAAACCGATAGTACTACACTCTATCGGAATATATCTGTCCCTAGCAGCCTGTGTACAACGTTAAGGGTCCGGTCAATGGTCGTTGGAAGTGAAGAGTCGCGTCAGCGCCAGCCCCCAATTAACGGTAGCAGAAGAAAGCAATTGAGTTTTACTTTGTCTCGGTGGCTCAGTCAAATCTACAGTGTTGCCAGAGCTATCGACACTTTAGAGCCCACCTCTACCCCTCACTCTTTCAAAGATTGGGCTTGAGTTGGCAAACAAAGCTCTAATCCTCTGCAACCATTATCTCATGTAGCAATCACCTTCCTATTGAAAGGAGTCAGAGTCCAAAACTTGTACAAAGCCTTGACTAGGGCTGTTAGGGGCAATAACCTAAGATTGTCCCAAATAGAAGGCATTGCATTTGTCAACTGGCTTGGGCTTTCATTGAAATTCATCCTGGCCATAGCATACACAAATTTGAAGTTTTCAGGCTCTCACATTATATGTCCATTCGTAATAAAATTGGGGTATAGTCTGGTTTGCCAGTGATGGGGAGGTTGGGCTTCAAATACCGACTGGGTGTATGCCCACAAAGAGTGTTTTATAAGGTTTTCCACTCTATCTTCACACAAATGTGGTTACATTTTTCTAAAATTTACTTTACTTTTCCCTACCCTATTAATGCAGTTAAATGGGAATATATCAGACAAGTAGCTGTACACAATACAATAGGAACAATAATAATATTAAAGTGATAAACTAAAGTCTCCCGTAAAGTAGAAACTGTACCATGCCAGAACTGATAATACACATTAAATTACAAAATTAATTGAATAATTAATACAATTGTATTTGTATCTATACATTATTACATTAAAAACATGAAATAATAGTTAAATGGTGATTTATATTAAAACAACATTTTATTGGATAAATAATAATAACACAAATATTTAAAAAAAAATGTTATTGCTTAAATATTACTCCCGACACACGATTAAAAGCAACAATTACTATACATTGGTAATATTATTTAAATGCTAAAGAAATCAAAATATATTACACAAAGGAAATATACGATTATCCATTGAATAAGAGTTACCTTGTAACAATAATTATTGTTGGTATTTATCTACACTAGTAAGCTTGGAGGTTTATGTAGGTGATGGAACTGACAAAGAGATCCCTGATAGTTCAATAGGTACAGAAGTTAGCGATTAGAGCTGAATGACCAGGGCTCGAATCCCCGTTCGTGTGTCATTTTTCTATCTTTACACAATCACTCCATCAGAATGTCATCTTAAAACATGTATTGGCTTAATTCAAAATAGTTTACAAATACTATATCGGGATTCTAAATTTGAAGTTTAGGCCAGGGAATATGTCTTTATAAAATCTTGGATTACGCGAATATGAAAGCTATCAACTGTTTCAACAGGAAATAAGCGTATAACCTTAAAAGGCAGTAGTAAGACGTCGTGCTAAAATAAGAGTAAATAAAGAATTTTCTGGTAAAAAAAATTAGTGGTTGTCCTAAAAGTAAAATCAAATAAAAGCTCTATTAAATACTATGTAAAACAATTTTTTTTAAATAAATGTGTCAACTGTAGCTTTAACTTAAAGGAACGAATTTTATGTGATTCACTATTAATTATAAATCTGGTTGGTTATTAACAGCTTTACATCCCACGGAGAACAAATTTAAAATACAAACCAATCATCCACGCTAGCTATTGTTAGTAGATGAGAAAAATACACAATATTTGAATTCAGTTTTCTTCGGCCACCTGAATTAGAAATGTGAGTTCCCCTGTCAAGATGTTCAATGCTTTCAGTATGGGAAAACACACAAATGCTACACGATTGTGCATAAAAAAATTTAATGTGTAGATATTCGCATATAAAATAGAAATCCAATTAATTATTTAATGACACGTGTGCTCATTTTATCACCTTTAATCTTCTGAACTACTTCTTGAAACATCAAATATTTATGTCATTTTATTAATCCTTATGGGTAGTGCTAGTAATGCAAAGTGTGAAGTGGCCAGAGCTGACATTTCGGTCAAAACTCGTATAGAAGTTTTGATGTGTAAAAAACTAATTTAATGGAAACTAACCAAGTTTTGAACCTGCATAAACATCCAATAAGATACAAATATTTTTGAGTTTTGATTTTATTTTGGCCCACAATTTTTTAGCGAGAAACAATAAAATTTCATAGAATATATATATAACTATTTTTATCATCTTCAGACGTGATTAAAAAAACTGTCAAAGTTATCACGCAATTATCGGTCTCACCCGCTTTAGTAGAAAAATTGTTTAAGGCGTCACTCTTGTGTTAAACGGGCCTTATGATGACGGGGAGATTGGGGTTCGAATCCCAGTCGGGTCTACTGAAGCTGTATTGTCCCTATATGTTGTCCCACTCAGCGTGAAGGCAAATGCGGGTTTATTATCTCTAAAATGCTTCCTTCCTCATTCCTACCTTAATAGAGTAATTATTATATACTCGGTCTCTGGCATAAACCGGGAGTAACTTTGCCTAAAATATTTTTGTTAGGGCTCTGGTTTGCTACTAATATCCTTGTCAAATTTCAGACTTTGCTAACCCTGGCACAAACTACTAGTCACAATGATTATCTGTAAACAAGTTTACAACAGTAGAAAAATACTTAAATAAGGAGTTAATGTCCTCTAATTTTAACAAAACTCAGTATACAAATAGTATTTTTAGGAAAAATAAAAATCTATTTTTCTTTCTCAGGGCTAGGAACATTCGTTTAAATAAAAAACGCGAAAAAACCCTCAACGTATTTTATCCAACCTTAACCAATCTAGGCATTCTAGATACATATTGAGCCTTTAGTAAATCATAATTCTTTTAAAATTATAATATTGTAAATAAAAAACCACACGAACGACCTAAGTCTAATCAAAACAAAATTATTTCAAAAAAATAGATTTGCTTTATTCAGTTTCAAAAAATACACATAAAAAATGTGTCCCTTGCTCTAGTTATTTTGAAAAGATACATTTAGGAATTAATAAGATACTATCGCTTAGATCAGCCCAGAAGATATAAAGGTTTAAATTGTGGTTATACCACACTCGTAAATAGTAGAAATTGGTTTATTATGTGAGAAACTATTCCAAATTATTCATGCAGTTGTATTTTTGATAAAAATACATTTGATCCTTAAGATAATATAGATTTCCAGTAGTACAATGTCTCAATTTTATCCTAAAGCCTACAAGGTGAAATATTTCATTAGATTATCTAGAAAAAAGTAAATACAATATATTTGTATGAACTATTTAGAAAACAAGACAATATTAATTAAGATAACCCTCTCAGTTACAAATGTAAAAACCCTTGCAAATTTATTTTTAAGGTCTTAATACCCCACCTGGAGTATTTCTAATGAACCTACCTTGTCCCATCATCTGAGAGCCTTGATTTCCAAATCACTTTTCCTCCCAATGTTCTTTATTACTCTCCTTTATATAAAGAATCATCTTTGGTATGATATTTATTTGATTTTTTTTACATCACAGACAATACTCATTTGTACGATGAGACTGCCGATGACAGGGAGATCGTGGTTCGATCCTGGTCGTGTGTACTGAGGATGTTTTTACCTAAAGAATTTCCCACTCTCCACTAAAATTCCCTTAAATTCAACCTTCCTCATCCTTGACCCACTTGCATAATTAGTACATAAGCGTATAACCCGGATGAGTAGTAAGACGCGGTGCTAAAAAAAACTATTGTCATTCCTTGATTGTAGAGATGTCTAATTTATAGGTCATTTTTACATTCTTTAATTAATATTTTGGTAATTTTTAAACGGTTATGTTGAATATTAATAAGTTTTGTAAACGGACTAACCAAACATTTTATTATTCCTCATACAACTGTTAGAATGAGAAGATAATAAATATAAATTTCAAATGAATCTATACCTTCTCTACTTACATGGTTGGAAACGCCTTCTTCCTAGTGAGCCGCTGCTACTAAACTGAAATGGTGACATCAATGAAAGCGGTTACTAGAGTTTGTAAATCAAGGTTAATTGTTTAGCAAAATGCAAGTGTAATTATTGTGGTTTTGCGTTGCAAACATTTTAGTTTCCGCTTGTCAAGTGTATTTGATTTAGTCTCGTGCTAATTAATTTTTCAATGTCTTTTTTTTTTTTTTTTTGTAAATTTAAATTAATTTTTGGGCATTTTTAATGTGATTCTATAGATTATTTTTTATACTTTTTGGGTCATCAAAATCCGGGCCGCGCTAATTATGAAAACTTTTTCAAATAAGTGCGTTGAATACAGCGGTTGTTTAATTTTTTTATCAGTAAGATATATCCAATTCACACAGTTGAGATTATAAGTTCAAGCTCAGTTAAGAACAGCCCAAAGTGTTGCGAGTCAAATGCCTTAAACTACTCGACCATTCATGTAGACAACCCTTGTAACTAAATACTTGTTTTAATAACACAATGGAGTGGAGGTAACGTTCCAAATGAAATGTACCAGTATCTGCTTGGAGAGAGGGTGATAAGTATTTACAAATAAAACTATCCCTAGTACGCTGGGATTTGAACTTTGATCTCTTCGTAACCAAAAATATAGTCTAAGTAAGCCTAAGTTCTAGGCCACGTGACGTCCTGTGTGGGAATTCTACAATTAGGTCTAATAAATTTTTATCAATTAGCTATAATAACCTCACTGCCAAAACAAAGTAATGACAATATATTGTGTCCAGAAATAATATTTTAGCTTAGCTTATTTTTTAAATATTCTAAAGTAGTATTTTAACTTAACTTCTCTTTAAATGTTCTAAACTAATTTTATGCCGCTTCTTTCGCGGTGCACTTAAACAAAGTTGGCTTTTGTTTCCCATTCTTTCAATACAAAGTAATTTAATTTCACGTTTGTGATGTTCTTGTGGATAGCCCGAACATGTGCTAAGACATGGTGTATAGAAGAAAGTTAATAATTTAAATAAATACTTCGAAAAAACACTTTACAGTAATGATATCCTTTTTAATTCAAAATGTACCAGTGGTTCAGATTGAACGCCAACTACACTCAGGCAGATACATTGATTCCTATGTTTGATTTAAAACATTTGAAACACGATTTTAAAAGATTCGAAATGTTGGAAGAAATGATTTCTCTCTTCTTCTTTTGAAAACGATCGTGGCAACGCTGTAGATGAAAGACAGTGGACAGTTGCCAGCAGGTACACATAGTTCCTTGTTTGACAACAAACAGCGTTACACTACGGCTACCAAACAGCTTAAAATTTTAATTCTTAAAATAATGTTTTAAAGCCCAGTATAAAACTAATAAATTATAAAAAAATAACTAAAATCAGGAGAAAAATATTATCTAGTCTTGTGATTTCTTCTTTTTCCAACAATAATACTTACATCCATATTAATCTAATTAAAGTAATTATTCGTTTTAAAAAATATAAAAAACTATTAGAACAATAAATAAAAATTCTAATCTAAGAAAATTGAAGCAAAAATAGTTCTGCTTTATATAGTAAAATTCAATTTTGAATATATCACTTAATAAAGTAATTATAAGCAAAATAGTTTGAGGCTGAAAATGTGATAGTTTTCATTGTATAATTTAGATAGTATGATTAGTAAATGTTTAACAGAGTCTTCTTTCTAGATAATATAAATACCTTTTTATTGGTGAAAACAGATTTCTAATCCATAGAACGGTTTTGTCACAATATTTTATTTAGTATTACCATGTTTTGATGGGCAAACAAGTGTTGACCGGCCTCTTAATAATAACATGTTTTAAGCTTTCAATGTATTATGGTGTACTATAAATATAAGTGTTGTGTTCCTGGATGTCTAAATAGAACATCTATTAGACATAGATTTCCAAATAGATTAAAACAGATTCTCCATATGGAAGAAACTTATTTGTAACCCAAAACTTGAAAATCTGGACAATTAAACCATTCGTACTAAATTTACAATTTGCAACAAGAATTTTAAAGACGAATGTTTAGTCCAGGAACTAAACGGCTTAACGCACATTCCATACCATCTTTACATTTGCCAGGTGGGGTCTATTATCGTATTTTGTATCGGCCAATTTATAAATTAAAACGGTGAGACTAATAAATTAACGAAAATACATTGCATTAATATCAGTGAACAATTGATTTAATTACTTTTGTTAATTTAATACTTTTCATCAGGCACTCCAAACTAAAAAGTTTTCCAAATAGCCCACTCAAATAATAGATTTTTAGAACTGCCAACTTTAAAAAAGCCTCTAATAAATATATATATAAAATTCTAAAAATCAATGTTAAATCATTGTTATATTTATAAGTTACGGAACTAACCAAATCTAACCTAACTTTCTAACGTCATGAAAATTTGAATTAAATAGATAGGGCTTCTAATTAGTTTCATGCTAAATTGTCATGCCTGTATATATTGGCAAGCAGTAGTACCTAACCAAGATACCGTGAATATGTCAAAGAGGGTTTTAATCATCTTCGGGAATAATTATTTAATCTCACAATTAGAATATTCTAATGGCTGCTGTATTGTTGGGTTTTTTTGTGATAGATATAGGCCTAATTTATGATGCTACTTGGTTCTGTTTTTTTTTAATTCGACTATCTTAAAATACTGTGTAGGTGTTCTCTACCCAAAATGTGCTGTAAATATATTTATTGTGGAAGGTTTCTATACTAGTTTCTTTTATTTACAGTACGAAGATGGGAGGATAACATTAGAATGGACCTGAAAGGATATAGGGTGTAATGAGGTGGACTGGCTAGAACTAGCTTAGGATGGGGATAGGCTGTAATGAGGTGGACTGGATATAACTGGCTTAGGATGGGGATAGGGTTTAATGAGGTGGACTGGATATAACTGGCTTAGGATGGGGATAGGGTTTAATGAGGTGGACTGGATATAACTGGCTTAGGATGGGGATAGGGTTTAATGAGGTGGACTGGATATAACTATCTTAGGATAGGGATAGGTGGCAGTCTTATGTGAGTGCGGCTATAAACTTGAGTTCCCAATGCCAAAGAGTAAGTTTTTTATTTATCAACTGACTGCTTGGTGCATACACCTTGTCTGTGGATTATTTTATTTTCAATATTTTTATTAAACCAAGTATATTGACTATCTAATTGGTTGGCACGGTCACATGATTATGGATACATACTCTTTGGCCGTGAATAGAATTTCTTAAGGACTGCGGACTATGGACCTACGAATACAAAGTTTGTGTTGGTGCCTTAAGCCTTCTCATAAGGTTTGAATTTTTAAACCACTGTTTACATAACTTAAAAACATACACCATTATCATAACAATACAATTCATCTACACCAAATTTCTTTAAAACTGTAACATTAGGTTTGATAATATTTCATATGCTTTCAACAAGGCTTAGAAACCAAAACATAAAATTTGTGAGTTAAAAAAATAATACTGGTACCTAGTTAACTTAAGGCCTATGTTAAATAGGTACATATTTGTGGTAGGCTAAAAACCTATGGTCCATTTTGTTGAGCGATTAATAAGTTATTTTTTCCTATTGATGATGTCATGAAAATAATAGTTGGTAGGCCTATATAATTTATTATAGTGATATTTTATTAACTTAATTTAGTTTAAGCTTTCAAGTGCACCTACTAATGAATTAAATTTTTAATTATTGGTGATTTAAATAAATTACCTACTGGTAGCAGGGGATAGGAGGCATAGTAAATAAAAACTAATAATTGTGAATGGTATGCCTATATATAGGCCTATAATCCAAAGATGTTATAGCACGTACATTTCCATTGCAACTGAACTGATTGAAGAAGCCACAACCAGGTTTAAAACAAAACCATGTCTTAAATCATCGCTAAATAAACTACTATTGAAAATAATTATTTGGATAAAAATATAGCTTTCAAACCTTCAATAACTATTTACATAATGTTTATGGGTCCTACCTATGCATACTCAACTGAACCGTTCATGTGTTAGTAAATTTAAAATAAGATTTACCAAATAAACCAGTTCAGTTACATTCGAGATGATGATGTCATCACAATGAGCCAACATATTAGGCCTAATGCAACACAAAGTTAGTCAATATTTTAAATATGTCAACATAGTGAGTTTTGTTTTAACTGTAGTTCATATAGGCCTAATAATAATTATTCTAAATTATCGATCTAGACTGTATTAGTATTGTTTGGTTAGACATGTGCCTGAGTGTGTAGTAATAACAATGAAATGTAAAAATATATTAGTATCACAAAGAAAGTTATTTATATTAGCAATACTCACTGTCCTCTCACCCACATAGGTTCACAAGAAAGTTGCACATCATCGTAAATATTTACATTCTGAAACTAGTTTGGGCTAGTTCTTGGGGAGGTTATATTTACTTAGGTGTAATTTTTAGAGTTTTTAAAATTACTAAATCTTGGTGTCATTTGATTCACATATTATTGTGCACATGTATTAAAGTGAATAAAATATCTAAATAGGGCCTATTGCACCATAAAAAACAAAGAGCCTAAAATGGTAAGAATACTTAGCGTCCTATCTCTGCAACTTGCAACAAATATTTACTGTAAAAATTCTGCTCACTGTCGGTTGCACCCATATTATTGTAGATAGCCTCTAGATTGAATTTTATATGGTCTAGGGGGGCCTCTCTAGGTACTTTATTTGATTAATAAAAGCCTTTGCTAATATGTTTAGTCCAGTAGGCCACTGCATGACAGTACTATTTCATTTAAGTAGAATACCTATTCTTCCTATTTGTTTAGTTATATTTCAACATTCTATTCCAGTTCAATCGGAGGCAAAGGAAAACTTGGATCCTGCATTAAGTCCACCATCAGCTCTTATAACCTGTGCTGACCTAGAGCTTTTTAAAGGAGGTAAAAACTGTTTCTATTTGAGTTTAATTATACTCTAGTCTGTTTAGTTTTAATTATACTCTATTCTATTTAGTACCATAGGAGGAACCTATAAATATATAATAATTCATCTTCATAACTTGTTGATTTATTTAAATATACAGGCCCATTTTATACTTCATATATTGCCAAATGTGTAGACATATTTTATAAAAGGTCAAGGGTAAATGCTTTTTAATGCCAGGATCATGGCCATCTTATTTCATTCACTTAACTTTCAGGTAACGTAACAGTCACTTAATTTAATGGAACTGGTGTGGGCCGGGATCACTGTAACATAACAACTCAAGCAAAACACAGACAATAGATTTGGGCTGTTCGAAAAAGAAAAAAAAAGTTCACCAAAATGAAACCCAAGCATTTAGGAACTAATTGGACTTAAGACTGTACTTGCAATAAGGGCTGCGGAGTCGGTAGGCTAAATCGTTGACTCCGACCCCTCTATTTTTCCATTGTCTGGCTCCGACTCTGACTCCACCCAAAATTGCCTAAGACTTCCGACTCCACGGTCCTTCTTGCAATGTAAATTTACTGGATACTTATACAAAATAAAGTGTCACAACAAGTTACCACGTTTTAGGGTTTGCAAGATGACAACCTTAGTTTTTGCCTGCGGTCCATTAACAAACAAAACCAAATGAGTAGCTACCAAACATCTTTGTTGATGTGGCTCACAACATGATTGGCTGGCCAGAACACATGATACCCTTTATTAATGTCCACATAATGTGAATGTTCTCACCTGGACAACATGAATGTTATGTTAACTGCATTGTGATGGCTTCCATTTAAAAACATGAGTAGAACTTTTACGTTACCCACGGTATGCCAAAGTTAAGTAAATATTAAGTTGATTGTGATCTCAACATAAAGAGCAGCACAAATAACTTGTCCCTATTATTATTTTAAAATTTTTAAATTATGCACTACACAGAAAAGTTAAAAGGTTGAAATTAGATTAACTTTATAGCAAGTTGAACTTAATATCAGATATTTGCACCATTGGCCAAAATTATTGTAAAACTGCTTGTTTTAATTGAATATAGGCTCTACAAGTAGAAAGAATAGTCATGCCTCAGGACGGAAGTTGATGACGTCATAGCTCCCCTCACCTCATTTCCTCCCTCATGGTTGTCTCGCGTGTTCCAGGGAGTCCCCCCCTCTCCCCTGATGATCCCGAGGGACATTGGGAGGGTGTGGGAGAGGGTGTAGGAGATGTGGGGGGGGGATGATTCGTCGGAGGAGACGGTGGTCGCGGGGGGGGACGGGTTGTATGATTGGTTCAGGAAGTCCCCTCACCCCTTTACCTCCCGCGCCGTAGTCTCGCGTGTTCCAGGAGTCCCGCGGCGTGGATTCGAGGATTTGGAAGAGACGTGGGAAATGTCTATCTCTTTCTATCTCTCTCTATCTCTCTCTCCTCTTTCTATCTCTCTCTCTTTCTCCCCTCTTTCCATCTCTCTCTCTCTCTCTCTTTCCTTCGAACAGTTTTTTAGACTATGCTGAAAAAAAAATACATATCTAAAATGATCTTTTCTATCTCTGTCTCTCTCTCTCCTTCTCTTTCCCCTCCCTCTTTCTATCTCTCTGTCTCTCCCTCTCTCTCAGAGTAGGGGATGACGGGTATAGCCCTCCTTCCCTCGAACAGCCTGGAAAAAAATACATATCTAAAATGATATTTTCCTGCTCCGAATGAAACATACATAGCCTCTTAGCTTTTATTTCTATGATCAAGGACTTAAATAAATAGTACAACTTTTTTAATTTAGCGAGTATATTCTTAAGATTATGATGATACATACATACATATAAATTCTCTTTCCCTCATAGTCTTTCACTTGATGCATACAAAAAATATCTTTCTCTAAAGTCTTGTCTAAACATGTTAGAATACTTCATCACTTGAACAGTTCGTACTCGCCTTCAGCCAGATTATTATGATACATACGAAAAATATCTTTCTCTAAAGTCTCGTCTAAACATGTTAGAATACTTCATCCTCACCCTCACTCAGATTATTATGATACATACAAAAAATATCTTTCTCTAAACATGTTAGAACACTTCACCACTTGAACAGTTCGTACTCGCCTTCACACAGTTTATTATGATACATACTTCCCTCATAGTCTTTCACTTGATGCATACAAAAAAATATCTTTCTCTAAACATGTTAGAACACTTCACCACTTGAACAGTTCGTACTTGCCTTCACCCAGATATAACAGTCCTCTCTGTGAAGCGTTAAAGCGGCTCCTGTAGCGTGCACCAAAGTTTTTACCAGGCAGATGCACTTTGCCTACATAGTCTAGCGTTATGATGTTCGGCTCATCCTCATCCTCACTGATCTCTTCGTCTCCTTCTAGGTGGCGAACGTTGTACGTACGAAACTTTTCAAGTTCAGAGATGTGCTTGACACGATCGAGTTCCTCACGCTCGATTCGGTCCAACTCGACGCACAAAGCGTTTTCCTCCTCTGCCCAAGCTGTAGTACCGGGCTGACTCGATTCCGGCTCATCCTCGTGGGAAGCTGTAGAACCGCGTTCGATGGACCGACTCGATTCCCGGAGAATTAGCGGATCGTCTCCTTCCTTAAGATTGTAGACCGGACAAGCGGTAGAACAGCGTTCGACAGACTGACTCGATTCCCACATTCCGGGATTATGGCATCCGAGCCAGTGCACGGAAGAATCACAGCACTCGCTGTAACCTTTGTCAACACTCGCGATATGATATTCTAAACCGCCGTTCGAAATCTTAATATCGCTCATGTCCTCCAGACGGTAACCCAACCGGCTAAACATGTTGAATGAGATACGTCTCCCCGCCTCGCGCCCGCTTTATACGCTCGGAATGGAGGAGGGGAACGCGCCCTCCCCTCCTTCTACACTATATCCTTCGCCTCGATCCATGAATTGTGAGACGAGTCGAACCCTAACCATTTGACGTATACTCTATTTCCAGAACGTCTGATTATCTTCTCTACGAGGTAAACATCCGGATACGAGGTCTTTCTAAGCTCCTTACCGTAGAAACCTCCCGTGATAGGATTACCTTTCATATCTTCGAGTAGGAAGGTCCTGGGATTAGTCTCGACGACGTTACGTATTTTAAACAGTTCGGTCGACCAGTTCGCAGTATAACCCTTTTCAAAAACGTCCTTATACTTGCTGATACGAACTATATCACCTACTTTAAAAATGTTCGGCGTGGAATCTGACATCTTGAAACGTTTATAGACGGTATGTAAAAGTCTATCATCCTTGACGTCTATAGGCCTCATCTTTATGGTCGAGTGTACTGTACGGTTGTATTCGTCCAGTAAGGAATCGATCATATCGATCCATCGATATGAACCTTTAGCCGTGAACCTCCTCCACATCATGTTCTTGAGAGTACGATTAAATCGTTCCACGACGCTAGCCTTGACGTTGCTGTATGTAGAATAATGATTGATTCTCTTTCTCTTCATGAGCGTTTTGAATTCAGGGTTGTAAAACTCTGTACCATTATCCGTTTGGAGATGACGTACGCGAGGTAAACCCACCTTGTTGAGGAGGAGAGCCATTGCGGCGCTGACGTTCTTACCCGTCTTAGTCTTGACGGGTGCGGCCCAAGCCCTCTTGGAATACACGTCGATGACGGTGAGAAGGTACTTGAAGCCCTTATTCGATCCAGAGTAAGGTATCATCTCCACTAGATCGGCCTGAAGGAGCTCGTTCAAGCCTCGTACGCTAACGTGTCTTCGAGGAAATCGTCGTCTTGCCGGACGATGAAGTTCACGTGCAATCTCCCACTTGACGCCAGACATGATTATGATAAAGTACAGAAGAGATGAACGTCTTTATACGATGATTCCCGCCTCGCGTAATTCCTCAATGATAGAAACGATCTCGTTATGGTGAGCGGAATGACCAGCCTCGGTAGATGCGCGCAAGAGTCGTAATCGATCCACCAATTCGTTAGGATCGTCCCAATAGGTATAATCGACCCCTCGTCCTGACTCCATCTTGTATAAACCCTCACCCTCAAGTTCCTCCTCAAACATAGGTTTGATGATTAACGAATACTTCGATCCGGCTCGCATCTTGATACGAGCGTATGGTTCGTTTCTCAACCGATGCGCGTTCGTTTCTTCAAGCATAGACTTGTATACTTTCAGATCGTCCTTAGTATAATGGGCAGGTGCTCTTCTGAAAAGTAATTCTAATAGTCCTCGAGTATACGGTACCGTCTTATTGTTAAGGAGTATTGTACCGTCTCTCCCGTTGAATACGATACGGCTATCTCCGAGCTTGGTAGAGTCACCTTCATGACGGACTCCGTAGGTCTTATCGGAATGTGCGTGAGATGAATAAAGATAAGTATCCAATAGATGGTTGTTTTCCAATGTCTCAGGTAAGGCTTCCGTCTCCTCAGGTTCCGCGAGCGCCTTCACCATCTTGTTTAGAGGATCCGTGATAGGTTTGAACGTTTCATTCGCGACGTGCTCAGACTCGTGTCGTGCATCACGTAGTTGTTTATACTTTCGTTTAATAATCTTACTAGCTTTTATGATATCCTCCGCAACCTTCGTCGTCATGATGTAAGGTGTGAATGTCTCTCACCGTGAAGATACGGTTCATTATATCTAAACGTAAGTAAAACCTAATTCTACGTGTAAAATCTGAGACGTTGTCGGGCGTTTTTCTATCATGAAAGATATAGAGTCATCTTTGGACACCTCAAAAGGCGGATCGTCGATAATTTTAAGATTCAACAAGCAAATAATATCTTTCAAGTTCATGACCATCGTTGAAACGATGCCCGCCCTCTTGAACTTATAACCGCGTTCACCCGTTAGAGTCAATTCGAAATGTCTCGCATCCTTCCGCATAGGTTTCGAATCCAAGTAGATGTAGATGAAACTACGATTAACCGTAGAGTCTACATAAGCTTTAGACGCAGCGTCTGAAGGTAATGAGGGCATACCTATGTTTCGCAAAACTACACCGTCTGCATCGTAAAGCTTGTTGTCATCCGCTCCTCTTAAGCGTAGTACACCTCCGGCTATAAAATCGTTGTAAATGCCTCGTTGTATCTCGAAAGTTTCCTCTAGGCTTAGCAGCTTTGAACTTAAAGCGTCAAGCCTCGTTCTATTTTCGTCGAGACGATCTTGAGCCAGTTTCCACACCTCCTCCATCCCTTGACGAGCGCTCTTCTCAAAGTTAACGTATTTTATTCGATCCTTCTCCAAATCCTCAATCAGCGATTCCATCTGTCCTTTGATGAGGTCCTTGGCAGTGTTGAGAGCGACTATCTGCTCGTTACTATGCCTTGCATCCATCCTATCGACGTAAGACTTGTTACAGACATCCTTAGATGTGACGGGCGACTCGACGTTGACGATCCTTTTCGATCTAGCGTCGTAATACCCTTGAGAGTTTAGAGTTAGATTTCCCTCCGGCTCGATGAGAGATCTATATTTGTAGAGGCTATGACCGAATTTAGATATGGACGACATGATGTCTTACCGTGTACTGAATATACGTTCTTGTTAATCGTGCAAGATAAAGGTATCGAACCCGTAGCGATATCGTCCTTTATCGAACTCATGATCTTTGCTCACCACCAGAAAATCGTACTTGTTTTCTTTCCAACACAGTGAGCATACCTCCTTAAATTTTTGGAAAGTCATATCTGTGTTTACGTGATCGTCGTAGACGTGTCTCAGGTTCGTATCGTCCATCCTGAATAGGATGAGAAGATTAGCGTTATCTCTCAACATCTGTTTCGGGATGCGCGAGTACGTCTGACAGAGATAGAAACAGTCTATAGACTTATGTCTACCCATACTGAAATAAGCCTGTATATTAAACTGTTTATCGCAAGCGACGTCGTCGAAAATGAATACAGAGTCGGGTTCAGCCTCGGACGGTGGAATAATTTCCGCGTTGTCGGAATAAGGGAAATAACCCATGCCTTCAATGAGTGAGAGGACCTTCGATAAACGTTGATACTTGGGCTGGTACAACGATTTAGAGTAAACGTACACGTTCTTGAAGCGTAGGCCGTTAGGTTCCTCCAACAGACTGATCATGGTGTTAGTTTTACCGCAATTCGAAGGTCCGCAGATGATGCAGCGGATAGTATCGGGTAACAACGTACCGTGTCTCTGAGGTAAAGCTCCACCCTCATCGTGATCGTTGTTGTGAACAGTTAAAGAATCTGTCTGTTTCTCGAGCCGCATGTCGACTACTACTTCATCTATATAATGCGCACACCTATATAAATGCTAATCAGTACGTGTCATGAGACGAAGAAGAGGGGAGGATTGTTGGATAAGATAATCAATAATCTACCGTTTGAAGCGCATATACCTGGATACCAGTACTGCGGGCCGGGGACAAAGTTGGAAAAACGATTGAAACGAGGTGATCCTGGAATAAACGAGTTAGATCGATACTGTAAAGAACACGATATCGCATACTCCAAGGTGAAAGATCTTGCAGGACGTCATACTGCAGATCGTGAACTTATCGAGAAATCGTGGAAAAGATTACTCGCGCCTGACTCAAAGTTGGGTGAGAAAGCCGCCGCGTGGGCAGTCACCAACGCGATGAAAGCTAAAGTCAAGATGGGTTCAGGTCTAAAGAAGAAGAAGACTCAACGTCGTCAACGGCGTCCTACTACTACTACTAGACGCCGTAAGAAGAAGGGTGGAATTCTACCTATACTACCTTTGATCGCAGCGCTTGGAGCCGTCGCTGGAGGAGCTGCAGGAATCACGAAGGCGGTACAAAGTGCTAAGGCCAATACGAAACAATTGAACGAGGCTCAGAGACATAATCGTACGCTCGAAGCTATTGCCATGGGGAAAGGCATGTATCTACGGCCTTACCCGAAAATAAAATGACTGCCTAAACGTGCCCTTACCGAAACGGATCTGCGCAAGTACGCCGCCGAGTTAAAAATCCCCTTCTTTAGAGGAGTATTTGCAAGAGATGCTTTACCTAGCGGTACTCCTTGGAAGATAGAGAACGCCATCATCAATCTTGACGATGATAGCGGTAAGGGTACGCATTGGGTGGCGTATAAGAAAAACGGTGAACGAGCCGATTATTTCGATAGTTTCGGTGATCTAAGGCCGCCGCTCGAACTTGTTCGTTATCTCGGAGGAATACCCATCACCTATAATCATACTCGGTATCAAGAGTACGGTACCGTTTTATGCGGTCATCTTTGTTTAGCCTTCCTTAAATACTCGCGCTGACGTTCGAACTTAGTAAATATGTCTATGACGCTTACACTGACAGGTCAGAGTTCGAATCTGACAGAGAACTACTTCCCTCATATCCTGCTCGGAGAAGAGAATTGTGAAGAAGAATGGTTCATCGGACTGATCAATCTGGCCACGTTCAATTCCATACCGAACATTGACGAGCGTAATAATAAATTTTATTGTGACGGTAAAGAGTATACAGTGCCTCCGGGCACCTATGAACTTGAGGCGTTGGATCGATTCTTGCGAAGGGAAGTCCCGAGTAACGTAAAGCTCTCGATTATCGGTGACCCTAGCACTTTAAAGAGCTATATCACTTGCAATAAACCTATCGACTTTACCCGACCTGGCACGTTTGCATCCTTGCTCGGGTTCGACTCGGTCATACTTCCTGCAGGGAAGACGTACATATCTACCAATACTGTGAATATTCTTCATGTGAATGTGATCCGCGTAGAATGCAGTCTCGCTAGCGGAGCTTACGTCAACGGAGAACCGAGTCATACCTTGCACGAGTTCAGCATGACCGTCCCGCCAGGCTATAAGATAGTGGAAGCGCCTAACAATATCATTTACCTTCCGGTAACGAAGCGAGTAATAGAGTCTATCGCGGTACGACTTGTTGACGAACGAGGTGATATCATCAACTTTAGGGACGAGACGATATCACTACGTCTGCATCTGAAACGAGTCGCTGGGGATGGGACTCGTACTAGATAAAACAAGACGGCGAAGTCTTCCTCGAAACATTGAGAGAAGGACAGTGAAAGTGTTAACACCTGTCAATAAACTCTATTTAAGACGTCTAGGTTACTCGTTACGAAAATAATGGATGACACCGTGGATATTCTGAACATTGGGGAGTCTGCCGCTTTCGATACGGCCTTGAGCAGTTTCCAGTATCATTCCTACGCCTCGTATATTCCCGGTCCGTTAGCTAACGGGAACGAGCTTAGGATATCTATCCAACAAGAAGGGTTATGCACACTACCGCACCGCTCTCTGCTGCATATCAAAGGACGACTACTTTTGAATACGGGAGAACCTGGAAGCACTTCGAGGATTGTTAATAACGGAATACTGCATCTATTCTCAAGAATCGCCTATGAGATCAACGGCGTAGAGATTGATCAATCGAGAGATGTGGGTATTTCGACTCAGCTTAAAAACTATCTATCTATAAGGAATGGTTGGCAGACTCATCTTTCAAACGCCGGTTGGAGACTTGAAGGAGTTCACGTACACGCTGAAACAGGCATCTTTGACGTATGCATCCCTTTACGTCTCATACTAGGATTCGTCGAAGATTATTCTAGAATACTGATCAATGCGAAACAAGAGCTGGTGCTAGTTCGTTCGACCGGTGACAACAACGCTTTACAAAGAGCCCCACCTCCTGCTGCAGAGACGCCCTCTAGGATCGAGTTAAGTAAAATATCTTGGCTTGTACCGCATATAAAGACTGACGATGTCAATCGTCTCAACCTGCTTAATTTCATCAAGAGCGGGAGGATCATCGAGCTACCTTTCCGTACTTGGGAATTGTACGAGTACCCTAACGTGCCCACCTCTAATCAACATGATTGGACCGTGAAAACGTCAACTTTGTTGGAAAAACCTCGTTACGTTGTTTTCGCGCTTCAGACCGGACGGAACAACACGACGGCAGCAGATAGAAGTATTTTTGATCATTGTAATTTACGTAATGCTAAACTCTATCTAAATTCTAACATGTACCCTTACGAGGATATGAACTTGAACTTTAGACAGGATTCCTTCTCGAAATTATACGAAGACTATGCTAATTTCCAGACTTCGTACTACGGAACGAGCGCCTCTTTACCTTTACTTGATCCTTCCCATTTCAAGTCTCATGCACCCATTGTCGTGTTCGATGCCAGCCGACAGGAAGATACTCTCAAGGACGGTATGGTGACATGCCGTATAACGTTCGAGACGGAGGAAAATATCCCGGTAAATACCAAGGCGTTTTGTCTAATCATACACGATAGAGTTGTCCGCTATAACCCTTCAAGCAGTGATGTTAGCAAAATGACATCATAAATGAGGCAACATTGCGCAAAACTGGCGGAGGGAGGTGGAAAGTTCAGTACACGACAATCTATATTAAAGGAACTGAAGAGTTGAGTCAGCTACAGAGTATCAACAACGCCGATAGCGACAAGTACAAAGCTTAAAAAATGTCTGAGTGCTCAGCGAATGGTTTAAGAATATTAAGTTTGATCGGACAAAACTTTTGCGATCTGACCAAGAGTGCGATGCGGAACGATACGAGTTCGGTTATTCCAGCTTTGCTTCATATGATAGTCTTGATAAACGAGTATAAAGAGTGTATTGATTTCAATAAGTTATCATGCTTCTGCGGTCAAGACGAGGTTGACACAGTCAAACGGAGGAAGAAAACTACTGACGCTTCTAAACGTTCACGTGGAAAGAAGAGTAAAACTACTGAGGAAACGAACGAGGGGCCTGCGGTAAAGAAGCTGCAAGACGGGTTGAGTGAACACTTTTAAAAAAAAACTTTTTCACAGTTACTTGCAATGTATTAAACTTTTTAACGATTATTCTTAGAAATGTAACGAGCCTTTTTTAAAATAAAAAGAATTAACGATTAACATTTTTGTTTTCTTTACAGGGTAAGGATGCGAGTGTACCCATGACTTTATTATTTAAGGTGATCCCATTTAAATAGTCTAAAAGGTTATGTACCATCATTGGCGCTCTCTTTTCCAAGGCCTGGGTTCTAACCCCGACTGTTAGTGTATCAGACCGTCCTCTGAGAAGGCCAGGTTGTAATCTCAACTGTTATTGCAGCAAACTGTGCTCTGAGAGGCTCAGCTTCTAATCCTGACCATTCTCTGAGAGGTTCGTACCAGACTGTACTCTGAGAGGTTCAGATTATTTTACCAGACTATACTCGAGAGAGGTCCAGATTATTGTACCAGACTGTACTCTGGGAGGTCCAGATTATTGTACCAGACTGTACTCTGGGAGGCCAGGGTTATTGTACCAGACTGTACTCTGGGAGGTCCGGATTATTGTACCAGACTGTACTCTTGAGAGGTCTGGGTTATTGTACCAGACTGTACTATAGGAGGTCCAGATTATTGTACCAGACTGTACTCGGGAGTCCTGGCTTATTGTACCAGACTGTACTCGGGGAGTCCTGGCTTATTGTACCAGACTGTACTCTGGGAGGTCCAGATTATTGTACCAGACTGTACTCTGGGAGGTCCAGATTATTGTACCAGACTGTACTCTGGGAAGGTCCAGATTATTGTACCAGACTGTTCTCAGAGAGGTCCAGATTATTGTACCAGACTGTACTCTGGGAAGGTCCAGATTATTGTACCAGACCGTTTTTTTCTGAGAGGTTCAGGGTTGTAACCCCCCGACTGTGACTGGTTATTGCACCAGTCTGTAACTAGCTACCTCGTACTGTACTCTGAGAGACTCGGGTTCTAACGACCACGTGATCGATACTGCTTTTGCATGACAAGTCACTTACCCGTCTGTAGACCACTTTTTACATACATGTTGACCAGTGTGCTGCCGATCAGTTAGCTGGAGTCCCAATTGGTTGGCCAGTTTTGACGTCACTTTGTTCACCTAAGCATGAACCTGTCAACCAGTTGTTCCAAATCGGGTTGGCTACATGTTTCATCTAGCCTACGAGATATTTTTTTTACAGCTTATCGATCAGTTTGTATGATGATAGTGTAAACAATATGAACCTGTAACTAATTTTGCTTACAAATACAACTATAGTACTTAGGTCTAGAAATTTAAATCATATCAATAATAGCAATCAGTCCTAGTTAAATATAATTGACTCCCCTCTCCTCTCCTTCCCCTTCTCTCTCTCCTCTCCTCTCTCTCCCTCTCTCTCCCTCTCTCCCCTCTCTCCCCTCTCCCCTCTCCTCTCTCCCTCTCTCTCCCTCCTCCTCCCCCTCTCCCTCTCTCCTCTCTCTCCCTCTCTCTCCCTCTCTTCCTCTCTCTCTCCCTCTCTCTCCCTCTCTCCCTCATCTCTCCCCTCTCTCTCTCTCCCTCTCTCTCTCCTCTCCTCTCCCTCTCTCTCTCTCTCCCTCTCTCTCTCTCCCTCTCTCTCTCCCTCTCTCTCTCCTCTCCCTCTCTCCCTCTCTCCCCTCTCTCCCCTCTCTCCCTCTCTCCCTCTCTCCCTCTCTCTCCTCTCTCTCTCTCTCTCCTCTCCTCTCTCCTCTCTCCCTCTCTCCCTCTCTCCCTCTCTCTCTCTCTCTCTCTCTCTTTCTCTCCTCTTTCTCTGCCTCTCTCTTCCTCACCTTCCCTCTTTCTATCTCTCCGTCTCTCCCTCTCCTCCTCTCTCTCAGAGTAGGAGATGATGGGTATAGCGCTCCTTCCCTTTTAGAAACTTTTCTAGCCGTCAGATAAAGCTATTTCCATGAAAATTAGACCTTCAATTTAAACAGCTACGTAAACTACTTTTAACATGTGTATAGAGGAGGGAGAGAAATGTCTCTCTCTCTCTCTCTCTCTCGGAGTAGGAGCTGGCAGGTATAGCCCTCCTCTCCTCGACTAGGATGGAAAAAAAACATATCTAAAATGATCTTTTCTATCTCTCTGTCTCTCTCTCTCTCTTCTCCCCTCTTTCTATCTCTCCGTCTCTCCCTCTCCTCCCCTCTCTCAAAGTAGGAGATGATGGGTATAGCCTTCCTTCCCTCGAATAGGATGGAAAAAATTATATTTTCTTGCTCCGAATGAAACATACATAGCAGCAAAAAAATCAGTTTTTTTATAGCATAGTTTTTTTTTTTAAACAGATACATCCCAAACTAGTATATTTTTTCTTCAGTCAAGTTTTTTTTTTTGTAACCCCCGACTGTAGCAGTCTGTACACTGAGCGACTTTTATTGTACCAGATCAGTCTCTGAGAGGTCCGAGTTGTAACCCGGGGGAGGGGACAGGTTTGTAACCCTAACTGGGGGCCGGTTATTGTACCAGCCCGTACTCAGAGAGACTTAAGTTCTAACCCTAACTGTTACCTTATGTACTCTAGGAGCTCCGTGTTGTAATCTTGGAGAGGTCAGGTAAAAAAAAACAATACACACGCACAGAAAACTCTATTTAATGAATATGATGATAAACATTTTTTTTTTAAACAGATACACGCTAAATTAGTATATATATTTTTTTTTTCTTCAGTCAAGTCTTTTTTAAAGCACTAATGATAAAGGTATAGTGACATTAATTATTCACTTTTGCATTAATCGAAACATATATACACAGAAAACTCTATTTAATGAATATAATGATAAACATTTTTTTTAAAACAGATACACGCGCTAAATTAGTTACAGAGCAAGAATACTTTTCTCAAGTCTTTTTAAAGCACTAACATTTGTGTTTTTTTAGTGACATTAATCAAAACATACGCCTGCTTTTTCTCAAGTCTTTTTTCTAGTGACATTAATCAAAACTCTATTTACATACTAAATTAGCATATATTTTTTTAAAGCACTAACATTTTTTCTAGTGACTATACCTACAGAAAACATGTGCTAAATTAGTTTATTTTTTCTCAAGTCTTTTTTTTAAAAAAGAGCACTAACATTGACGTAAGGGGCCAGTAGATGCCTGTAGATCACTCACTGACACCCGTACATGATGGTCCAGCTTCAATCATCGTCTCTTGGAGGGAAGTAGTTGGTTGCTCCCCTATTGCGTAGTGACCCCAAGGTAGAGTTCTGACTGATCCAGCTAACATGTATCGTTTATCATCGATAGAGAAAAGTGCAACCCGATTAAATTTTTGAGTGAAAAGTTTAAATCCTACAGCTCTTATTGAACGAGCTTCTCTCATGACTACTGTTTAATTAGTTAAACAATTACGATAGTCCTCTAAAGAGAGCGTTCTTAACGCGCTACTCTTGACACCTTTAGCCTTAAGCATCTCACCACCCCCTTGTACAGCAAATGAATAGAGTTTAGGGCGTAAACCAATGAACTCAGTGATGACCCGACCTCGAGTCTCATCTTTTAGTTTACCGAGTACCCCTTTATTTACTACAGGCATGCCGTAAACATTGTCTTGGCCGTAAGTGGAGGTGTCCAGATAGTCGTTAGCTAACGGGATAAGTCGTCGGTAGGCGTCCTCGACTGTTATATAGTAGAGGAGCGAGTCTGTGTCAGTGTATTGGAGTTTTAGTGTACCTGGCGGGAAGGCTGGAACCATGATCTGGTAATGTAGGCCGTACATGACTACTTTAGAGATTTCCAAAATGGCGAATCCCGCATAAATTGGCATATCAAAGTAAATCTCCTGCGGTTCCATCTCAATGATAACCAGGTTTTCTGATACAATCATACGGTTTTAAAGTTTGGACTGGCTATAAGGTTACCAGCCCCAAATTTACCTTCCCACCTGGTAGTTATTTTTATCGTACGGTAGGCCCTCTTGTTAGATATAAGACGGCCGAATGCGGCGTTGTTCATCAATTTGAAAAACATGTTTTCAAACTGATTGCTCGCTTTGCTCCTCATTTCCGCGTTCAGCTTAATATACGGGGCCATCCACGGAGATTGTTTGAAACTGAGAACACGGTGGACTCTCGTCAGTTTCAACCCATTCACTAAACATAACTTTAGATGACGATAGTGAATGACGTACCTAGTTTTATCAGCTAGAGTCGTTAACAATTTCTCGTGTTTCCCTACGGGTGGAATCCCTTTCTCAGGACAGAACGGCAAGTCAGAATGAGCGTCATGTACATTTTGTGGGTATTCAAGATCTACCTGCAAGATATAACCTGTATCCGCATCGTCCTCCACGTTTAGCACGTCCAAGAGTTCAATTTCATCATCTTCAAGCCATCTGAACCCCCCATAGGGTAATGAGCTCAACATGCTAAATGAATAGAGTCCATTCACGTCTAGATAAACGAGGTAAGACTCTGGTTTGGAACGGTCAAATGAACTCATATAACGATTATTAGCTACAGAATGACGATTAGCTACGAAACATATCCCTCCTCGAATAGCTCCCTCAATGAATTGATGCATATCTACGTCATCTATTAATTCGAGCCGTACCTGGGTTATTCTCAATAGAGCTTGGTACGCTAGACTGGGGGCCGTAAGAGACCATCCGGGATCGAGCCTATACGTTTTCATACAAAGATCACGAAAGTTCTCAAAGACGTCAGCTAGTAGTGTTACGTCGGTATGAAGGTAGAGGTTCGAGTAATCCCAAAGATTCTTGCATTCGAATAGGCGCCAAACCTTACAGGCGTAACCATAGTCTTCCTGAGAGATATGAGTATCCGTGAGCGCGTTATAAAATTTATCTTTGCTCGGTAACTGAGTCTCGTTCAGTCGCTCAAATGAATCTATATAGTCATAGGGGAACACTCCTTTACGAGCGACTAGTTTGAAACGTTCATCATCAGGATGATACTTACGAGTGATTTTAAGCTGCTCAGGTTCGAGGTAAGATACGCATTTCTCTAGGGAGGTACACAGAAAGCTGAAACTATCTATAATTTTAATTGTGATCCCTCGAAATCCGTGCTGAATATATTTCATGATTACTTTGAATCTACCCATTGTCTCGCCAATAACCTTAACTTTCCCTGGATTGACAAGAACGGTCTCCCCTGTGAACGGATCAGTTTCTCTACGTTCAACAAGTGATTCGAGAAGGAAATAATTATCATAGCAACGTGCATTATGAATGACCACGCTCAGATGACTAGGGTTCTTGTAATTAATATTACACCCTGCGTGACTGCTACCACGGTAAAGTCCCGTCAAGTGACAATGATCCATAACGCGGATATCATCATTCGCGTAGGGTTTTTCACAGATATGACAATGAGTGGCCGTATTGTGAGCATCTCTTTGAGCAGGTGTTAGCGGCGTCATTGGAACTACAGTACTATAATAATCTAGTACGCGCTTTGCTGTATCTACGAGAGCTTCAACAAATTGATCTGTACAATCTTTTCCCGTGAAGTGACGGTACTCTGAGAGATTATCATTAAAAATGCATTTAGTGTACATGCCTACAGAATAGGCTACATGATTCTGTACATTCTCAGTATAAGAAAATTTTGTGTCAGGATCACACGTTTCTATAGGCACGAGTAAACTCTCCAAGTCGGCGTACACAATAAATCCTGTTTTCTCCTGTTGTTTATACTGTGAGAACGACAGGAATTTATTTTCCCCTTGAGGGAATGTACTCCTTACCGCTCCAAATTTTTTACACGTTTCTTTATGTTTTACAAGTTTATTTTCAGTCGGAAAAGAGCTCAAACAACGGTCACAAAAATACCTACGTCTTGTATCAGACAAGGGGGCTAGTTGAGGGTTTATTAATCGTGACAGATTTTTGATTGCGCTGAAATGATATTTTTCCGTCCCATGTACTTTTATCATGAATAAATGAACATGTCTAGCACACTCTTTAGCGCTGACATGTACGGGAACGATCACTATTTTTTTAGAGTTGTCTGCTGTGTCCACATAAGAATCACTACCTTCGTGTTTTGCAGTGTACACATTAACAGATATATCGTTAAGCCTTTCGAAGCGTTCAATATATCTCATTTCGAACGGGAGCGGGATCCCATCTAGATTCAACACGTCACGAAAATTAGGATAAGACGATAAACGCTGAGCTCTCCCTGTCGGCTCAAAGAGGCACGCCAATACGGAAACTGGGAAGCAAAGTCCTTCTTCAGCTTGAACATTTATCAGCGCTCTACGTGCGGCTATAGTTTCAGGGATTTGAACGTGGACACCGATCGTGAAAGCCGAGTTTTTCGAGAAATTTACTCTCATTTCCAACGTACCGTTGTACATCCACCCTGAGTCTCTAGTAACAAAGCCCTCAATCTGAGCAAGGAGTGGGAAGAGCACGTTATTCTCATATTTTTCCTCTAAGTTTAGTGTGTTAAAAACATTGTATAGAGAAGAATTGAAATAACCCTTTTCAATTCTACCATCAGTAGGATGCTTAAACTCGCAAATGAGGCTGCAATTTACCTTTATAGGGCCGTTCGCGTTTGATTCTTTTTCTACAGTTTTTACATAAATATCTCCGCACGCAACGAGAAACTGTACAACATCCTTGTAGGGTAACTCGTTACTGATTGAGTATGTCTTTATACGTCGAGCGTATGCTTGTTCAATAAGTTTAATAGATAGTCCTAGCGGCTCCAAGTAAAGCTTAAACTGAGTAAATCCTGTACCTAAGTTTCATGATAAGGTCAAGAGTCTTTGGATCTGTACGTCTATATTGTCATGGTCTGATATCAGTAGACTCGAGGTCTTAATCTGGCCAGGTATATGTTCAATGTAGGCTTTATACAACTTACCCTTACTAAGTGCAACGTCATGTTTTAAGTATCTAATTAAAAGTCGTTCATTAGCGTCTAGATCTGTGAGAGTGTACACCCTATTCCCATTAGTTTGCCGAGATACAATTATAGGAGGTGATAAACGCAAACGTTTTGCCGGTGGTTCTGTCATTTTCGGGTGCACTATGCTCTAAAAAGGCCCTACTCTCCCCTCAGTATTATCTTCTTCATTTCGGGTCAACTTGCTCTATGATCTCTTCGAGCGGCTCTGAGACAGCTATAAAAACAAAACAGGGACGTCTAGTCAGCCGTTCATGAAGCCATGATATACAAACATTGAAGCTAATGCGTGTTTAATTCAGGTCTGAATCGTCTGTGTGTAGAGGAAGTGAGCCTGCATTTACGTAGAGTAAGAGTGAGAAGGATCAAGGTTCGAATCTAGGTCGCGTGTACTGGGGTGTGATTTTCTCAAAAAAAGGTTTACGATTCTACTTCATGCAAAAGCGAGTACACTTCTTATAAATATAACCCTTTTCTTATATCTAAAAATATTAGCGTATAACTCGAACGGGTAGTAAGACGTGATGCTAGGAACTGAATACCTCTAATTAGATTAACTAAAATCATATTAAATGTATGACTCGAAAATACATTCGATTGTCCTGATGTAGACAGTAAGATTAGGGTTCGAAGTAAAGTTTGTTAGAGGATTATACATTAGAACTTAACTCTCTACCGTACGCAATTTATATATAACACTTTAGCACGACTTAATGCTAAAAACTTTTAAGGAAATCTTTCAAATTTGCTTTCTACTTGCAGCAACGCCTGTGAAACTCTATTCCTACTACTTGTATGGCTTGAATGCTTATCACAATATCTAAGCTTAAAGGCAATCTCAAGTTTTTGTCTTGTTTCGTCATAAAACAATTGAATACTTGCATTTACTATTATTGTTTTTATCATATGGGTTATTTAAAGCTAACATTGATAATGTTTTAGCATCATCATTCAGCATGACTGAGATTTGAACGAATCAATGAGGAAGCGTAGACTATTATGTATTATCTTACCACCCGTTCGGTTTATACGCTAATGTGTAATGGTGAGATGAAATGAAGGACCTACAGTTTAACGTGGAATCCGAACCATGGTGGAGGCCTGGCATTCGCAGGATAACCTGAAGGAAGGGTTTTTTTGAGAAAATATGCGTTCGTAGAAATTAGAGGAAAAGAATCCGCATTAGCGTAGAGTTGGAAAAAAATACATCTTTCGATTAATGGTGAGGTGAAATGAAGGACCCACAGTTTAACGTGGAATCCGAACCAAGGTGGTGGTCTGACATTCACAAGATAACCTGAAGGAAGGGTTTTTTTGAGAAAATAAGCGCTCGTAGAAATTAGAGGAAAAGAACCCACATTTGCGCAGAGTTGGAAAAAAAATACATCTTTCGATTAATGGCAAGATGAAAAGAAGGATCCCCAGTTTAACGTGGAATCCGAACCACGGTGGAAGTCTGACATTCACAAGATAACCTGAAGGAAGGGTTTTTTTTGAGAAAATATGCGTTCGTAGAAATTAGAGGAAAAGAACCCACATTTGCGTAGAGTTGGAAAAAAATACATCTTTCGATTAATGGTAAGATGAAAAGAAGGACCCACAGTTTAACATGGAATCCGAACCACGGCGGAGGTCTGACAATCACAAGATAAGCTGAAGGAAGGGTTTTTTGAGAAAATATGCGTTCGTAGAAATTAGAGGAAAAGAACCCACATTTGCGCAGAGTTGGAAAAAAATACATCTTTCGATTAATGGCAAGATGAAATGAAGGACCTACAGTTTAACGTGGAATCCGAACCACGGTGGAGGTCTGATATTCACAAGATAACCTGAAGGAAGGGGTTTTTTTGAGAAAATATGCGTTCGTAGAAATTAGAGGGAAAGAGCCCACATTTGCGTAGAGGGAGAGTTGAAAAACCCTCATACACTGTACATCCTACCTGAAAAAAAACATATTTCGATTGATTTGATTAATCCTAGAAATGATTGTAATAAACATACCTTCGAAGTTTATCAGCGCCGTCTTGCTGTTTTTGGAAATTCCCTGGTAGACCAAGAGCAGATCTGCTTTGGAGAGCTCCTTCAGCTGAGCGTCGGTAAGCAGGGAAAATCGAGCCGGTAGCCACACGTTATATTTGTTCTCCAACAAGGTGAGAACTCTGCGTCCATATCTTGTTGTCACGCCTTTTATATTAGTGATATAATAACCATGACCTATCTCTAAATCTGTCAGCTTCCTTGACACTATCTCACTCGAACCGATTGCTGACAAAAGCGCAGCCGAATATTCGCTAGACATTCTTGATGATGTTGTTTAGAATATAAAGATTTAAAAGATAATGGATTCTACTTAAAGGGGTAACTCAATATATAGAAATAAACTACTCCCCCTCTTCAGGAGGCGGCGCGAAAAAAGGGTTTGACTCCGCCCTCTTTACTGCGTGAGAAATCGCCCTCTTGTGAAATTCTCACAGACCATTTCCTTCCAAAATGAATCTGAGACCCACGCAGATGTTAACTTCCTGCGAAACAGATGTTAACTTCCCGAGTTAAAGCACTCTCTCGGTTAGGGGAGCAGTGCCGACCCCACTAATTTACAGGAAAACATTTTTCTCTTGTCACATACAGAGTAGGGAAAGAACAAGGTGGACTAAGCCGCCAGGAAAACATTTTTCATTTGTCACCGCCGGAAAGAAGGACCCGGGCTTAGAGAAGCCAGAATCATAACACTAGGATTAAAGGTTAACCCTTTTTAGTTCGCGGGAAATCTTAACCCTCCTTATAACAAAATTCTTCATTTCGACCAATCGAGCAAGCCTTTTCTCTAATGCCACACCCCCCTCTCCTCCACATCTCTTCCAAAGCCGCGGGACTCCTGGAACACGCGAGACTACGGCGCGGGAGGTAAAGGGGTGAGGGGACTTCCTGAACCAATCATACAACCCGTCCCCCCGCGACCACCGTCTCCCCCGACGAATCATCCCCCCACATCTCCTACACCCTCTCCCACACCCTCCCAATGTCCCTCGGGATCATCAGGGGAGAGGGGGGGACTCCCTGGAACACGCGAGACAACCACGAGGGAGGAAATGAGGTGAGGGGAGCTATGACGTCATCAACTTCCGTCCTGAGGCATGACTATTCTTTCTACTTCTACATTTATTAATATAAGAATTGTGTGATATATTTACTACAAAATAATTTATTTAATTTTAATCATTACAGTATACATTTTATTTTTTTTACAGATGAATCACACAAACAGGGGAACAATTTACAGCCTTTTAGGCCTAATAACAACGCACCATCTACTAGTTCTGTTTATGCTGCATATGTGACTATGGGTACAAAATATGACCTTTATATGATGCGTTAGAAAGTTATATATAATGTTGCTACCAATTCTTGATGTCCATTAATAAAATAGTAAAATGTATAAATTTTAACTGTAAAAATATTTGTTCTTATTTTAAATCAGAGGTTCCCAAACTTTTTGGGTCCGCGACTCGCTTGATCTCCTAAAATTTTTATGATACCTCCCCTGATCCAACTATTATTACATATGTGGCATATGTCGCTATCAAGGGCGCCCATACGGGATTTTGAAATGGGGGCTGATTGGGGTCCTGTATGACACCCCACCCAATAAGTCTAGAGAAAATTTAAGGAAATTAACCTTGTTTGAAAAAGGGGAAGGGGAATTTTAGATCACCTGAACATAATTCTAAGATGGCTATATGAGATTCAAGAGCCAATTTTTGAAGAAGAAAAAAATAATAAGTTTCTGAAAAACTAACACGTAATAAAATTTAGTTGTAACTAAACCCATTTAAAATTAACACTATATTTTTCAAAAGTTTATTTAACAGAACAAAATTAAAGGAGAGTTGTTAGAGTATGGGTTTTTAGTAACATTTATCAGTAAATACAAATTGCAGATTTCTCTGGCTTTCAGAAAATTTGTGTGGGAGGAAGATTCACTTTATCATCTTTATCTTTGTTGACTTCGATATCGATGATTCAAAGTTGTTGATTGCAAGTTTCAGCCAAATCCCAAATAAACATTTTATTTTTTCTTGAAGATAAAAATATTAAATATTCCAGAGTGACTACTTATGGGTGTCCATGATCGCTATATGCCTTAGTCATGCATATGACAGTAATTGTTTTACATGAGTCTTAAAAATTACTAAAATAGTTACATAAATTTGTATTAAATCATTTTAAAATAATTATATTTAATGTTAAAAGTTAAATTTAAAAAATCACACTGATTAATGAAAAAAGTAATGCATATGACAGTAAAGCTGCATGTGCAGTTAAGTGTGTGTGTCGGATTTACTACGTGAATAGAGGGTTTTGTTTGTAATTAAAAAAACTAAAATTATCCTTCATTCACGGCGAGGTACGCGGGTCCCCTGGCCAATACTGGTGCCTCTCAGTTTGGGAACCTCTCTTATAAAATGTTATCCAGTGCGTATTCTTAACTTAACAACTTTATTAAATTGTTGACATAATTTTTTTACTGTATTTACAGCTTTTAATATGTAACATAATATAATATAAGAAAAATAAATACAACACCCAATGACAACGTTTAAGAAAAGGGAAATTAGTTTAATGGGCAATGGGTTTTTCTATATTGTATTGCTGCCACTCATTCAATTTAAATTTCAAACCAATTTATTCCTTTTGAAAGTTAAAGTTGTATTTTATACAGCTTTATTTTATAACCTTACACATCTTAATATTCATACCATATATGTTATTTTACAGATAATTCATAGTGCTTTAATTACTTGGTAACTTACTCTTTGGAATAGGAACTCGAAATTTCATTGCTGCACTTACATATTATGCCACCTATCTCTCTCTAGAGCTAGTTCTATCCAGTCTTGCTCATTACCTCCTCTCTCTTTCAGGTTCATTCTAATGTTATCTTCCCGTCTGCCCTAGGTATTCCCATTAGGTCCGACGCCACACTCAGTCGGTAGTGTGTCTTGGGTTCAATTACCAGCACGGCCAATACATTTATCATTGGTGAAGTGTAGGTCCTTTCATAGTGAATAAATTAATGGTCGAGGACTGGGTGATGTGACTGTTATAGATTTTAGATCATTTATAAGTCGTGTGCTGATATAATGAGTTGGTTCAGAAAGTCATCATCAACTTTTTCCAGCCTGCGGCTGGGTCCGCTTGCTAGGGTGCCTACATCTTCCTCTATCTCTCCACCATTCTATATAGATGGGAAAGTGATGCGCAATACAAGGAGCCTACCTAGTGGAACCCGCTTAGTCTCTCCTACTCACTCCTGTCCTCACTGCCAAGTGGTGTACCCCGGGGCCTGAGCAGCCTGGTGGAGGTTGGGTAGAACCCCAACGGAAGCCAGGTCAGGTGCAGATGGGTGACAGGAGGCTGGTTAGGGCCAAAACCAACAAGTTCGAAACAGGGCCTGGTCAGTTGGCTCCCAGTTTGGAGGGCTGAGATCAGGGAGGGTTGGGGACGAAGAGCTGAGTATTTGTCAGCACCTGTAGCCTCAGTGAGTGAAGGCTACCACCACAATAAGGTTTACTTTGGAACCTGTAGACGGCAGCCCCACTACCCAGGTGTAGGCCATGACAGGCCTAGTAAGCCGGTGGCCAAAGAAGGAAAAAACTGGAGTTTCAGAATGTGCACATTAAATGCCCTGAATAAAATAGAAAAAATAAATAAAACCCATTCATAAGAAATGACAAGGTGTTGCTCTAGACTGATCATGCAGTTCTCTTGAAGGTTGTCAGAGTGTATTTATGCTATTATTGTCTATACTAATTTCCTTTTCACTTTACACCTAGCAATATTATGCTCTAAGCTGTCTAGAATAGCTGTGACCTTCCAAGTTAGCAAATCAGTCAATCAAAATTTATTTAAATTCAATGACTTTTGACAGCATGAGTGGGCTACTGACACACTTAAACATAGTATTTTATTGGTTCTATGTAAGGCAAGGAAGAAAAGCCAATATATATGTATTAACTAGGTCTGATAGTTTTGTGACTATACATAATAACTATCCTAATTAAGTTAAAATAAATAGAAAAGACTACTCATAGTTTGTTATGTTTCTCACACTATCTGAATGTACTAGATTGGGGAGAGGTGAAATGTGCTTGAGGTTTAAATCTCTGCCAGATGTACTGGAGGCGGGAAGGGGAAAGCACTTTCACTGTGCTTTCCCAACTTATATAAGCTAAATTAGGGTCATTACATCAGCAGCCCGCTAAGCTTTGCGGAATATTTTTAAATGATTTGACATGATTTACTTTTTCATATTTGTTAGTATTATTCTAACTTTTATATTTAATGACACTAGCAGACTAGATCATATTAAATCTAATCATCTAATTTAATCCAATTGTATACTTTTTTTTAGATCTAACTTTCAATAGCTAAATTGTGAAGAGAAGTAACCAGCCTTGTATCTTACTAGGCTTAGCATTGCAATGTTATAAGGTATATTCAAAATAGTTTATAACGTAACTACGGTTGTACATGACACTATGGGTGGGATGCACTGCCGTACCCAAAACTGTATTTTGGAGGAGGTGGGGGTGTCTGCATGGTAGGAGCCCGAAGGTGAACAATATTAATAAGGAATTTAACTTTCATTTTATGAACAGACTGAAAAGTTAATTATTTTGGGAGGGGGGGGGGGTTGTTTGAGGGTTCCCCTCTTCTCTGGATGGCCCTGGTGAGTGAGGTATTTACAAAGTCTACACGCAGCGCTCATTCTCCAACAAAATTACATCACAAAGAGGCCGGACACACTCCAAGGTCAGGAGCTGAGACCCCAACTGACTTTATTTTTATTTATCACTCTTGAGATCTAGATATTGATTTTGAAAACAAAAATAGTCTCATGTCAGGCAGTCTCGGAAGCCCGAATGAAAGTTTGAATCCCAAATAGGTTCTCAAAGTGTTCAACTTGGTACTTATTTTAGTTTTAAGTAGTTTTAATTGTTAAGTCACTTTTTCCCCATTCTGAGTGAGCAGATGTATATAGTGACTTTCTCCATTCTGAATTTTGTAAAATACAATGGGATCGAGAAAACTGGCTTTGGTCTTATTTTCATTCTTCATTAAACGTTAAAATACAACACTTAGAAAAATTGCTGTTACTACCTAAAAATGGTTACTTATTACATGGCTTGAAGGAAGAAACAAGAGCTTTGATCCCTATAACATTGCAAAGTAATCAAAACGTATAGGGCACATACTACCTCAGAATGGTTACATATTACATTATTTTGTTACTAAAACTATTTTGATCCAAATAAATAAAATATTACTTCAGTAGAAACATGTAGTTAAATCTGTTTCACATAGTACTATCAACAGCTGTTGTTGAATATCTGTAATGAAAATGAAGGTATAATCTCACAAACATTTTCATTCATTTAAAAGGTTTCTTAGATAATGCCGTTATGCTCTTGAGATATATTTAAAAACTGTTGGTATCACCGTGTGAAGAAGAATTAACTTGTATGTTTCTACTGAAGCAATATTTTATTTATTTAGGTCGAAAAAAGTTTTGAGATAAAAACTAAAAATAACACTGGACTTTTCTCATATCCACTCATATCCCCACCTCAAATGATTGCCATAGAAACTGAGATGGCGATGCTGATAGTAATTTGTTCGTAAGAAGTGAGTCTTCATCACCAATATGGTGATGGTGATGTTTATGTATGTCCAACTTTCCCTACAGAACACCTTACCCGAATTATTCTACCAAATATCTCCTCATACATTTTTAGGTGAGGAGTTATGTCCATGGGGGCAGAAGTCCCTCCAAAGTTAAATTTGTATAAAGTGCAGATTATCTGAACTATTTTACTGAAGAAATCACATCATTTTTATGCGACAAAGCCCCACCTAAAGTATTTTTTTTGAAAGCAGACCCTACACTTTATTCTAACTAATTTAGTAATGAAATGGCATAGCAATAATTTTTTAGTGAGGCATTATTGCAAGGGGGCAGGAGCCCCTCCAAATATGTATATTAATTTTTTTATTTAAATTACATTTTATCAGACCAATTTGAGTGAAGAAATACATCTCTATCATTTTTAGGTGAGTTATGACAAGAGGGGCACAAACCCAAGTCAATTCTGATGAAGTACACTTATTTTTTATTTATATTTATGTATCACCCCATCTTTCCTCATTTGTTTCGAGGGTTTAAATGCATCCACTTGGTTGACATAGAAACTGATGCTTTTATTCGGTAATAATAAAGAAGTATATAAATATATTCTAATTTATTATAATCATATAATTCTATATTATTATATAGGTATAATTATGTTATAATTTTTATATAAATATATATATAAAATTATATACTTCTTCCTAACTACTGACAAAGAGCATATGTTTTAAATATCTAAAATGAAATATATATATATTTACATAGTATGATCCCTGGTTTTAGTTAATAAAATGAAAGAAATTATAACAAGCACAAAAATATCAACTATACATTTGAATGTGGTGCCATTGGGCAGGTTTGACGTTTAGTACCGCCTACAACCACCGCTAGCGCTGAAAAAGGTTCATACTCGATACATGTGAGATATCGATCTATACTATCCCTTATCTGTGGTTACAGCATTTACTGTTAATTATAACACCCGTTGATTTTTCTATAAACTTGTGTACGCTGACAGGTTATGGGCACAGGCATGTGATTGTGGATTTTAGGACGGATAAACATATAAGTCATGTGTGCACAATAATACACGTGAGCTCTATGTGTTTGCTTGTTGTTTGTGACACCGTTGCCAATCACCATCGCCATAATGGTTTTAGAAGACAAAACGTATAGAATTCCACTTTTCGGCGGCACTAATTTGGACAACTGGAAGTTTCGGGTAGAAACTCTTCTAGATGAAGTCGATCTGTTGCCCTTTATTCAAGGTGACTATCGGGACTTGGTGAAAATTGCGCCTAGTGATAATGTTGAAATTAAGGCGGAAAAAGAGCTAGACAAGCTTCGGAAAGCCGATTGTAAGTGTAAGTCACAGATTATACAACGAACCTCGGACAGCCAATTGGATTGCATGAAGGATAAGAAAACTGCCTATGATAGATGGCAAGTGCTTTGTAATACTTACGCTCGTAAAGGTATTGCTAATCATCTTTTACTACGCAAATATTGTTGATGAAAATTGATCCCTCATTAGATACCCTTGAATTGTATTTTATTAGGTTTGATCGTACCATTCGGGAATTGAAATCGTCGCGAGCTAACCTCGAAGAATTATTTGTTGTCTGCCATATTCTCTACTAGACCATGCCATCTGAATATAGAGTAATTGTCACTGCCATAGAGACATTATCTGCTGATAATCTCAACCTGGCATTCGTAATAAACGCTAGGCGCAGAGCAGAGCAAACGCCAAACAGAAGGTATCTATGGATGCAACCAATCATTCTCTAACGTTACTGATCGGAAGGCTAGAAAATTGAAATCTTCGCAGCCATAATGTTGTCCCAATTGTAAACAAAGCATTTCAAAGCAAGTTACTGGTAATGTAGCGTGTCAATCAGACAAATTGGACAGCTACAATTAAATATCAATATTTTAATAATTTACGAAAGAAAGAAACAATATTAACACATTTAAAAAATAATATATCTTAAAGTTTATTTTTTATGACTAAATGCAGTCAGATAAAATTACGTATCTCCCTAAATTGAAATACGTGGGTGTTCAAAAATATTGCCTTTTGATAAATACTGTAGCAGATATAAAAGAAGAGGATTAATATTATCATATTTATGAATAAAATACTTTAACGCTTGTTCTCTACCATTGGATGATGTCGGATAAATTTACATACACTTGCATGCTGTCTACAAAGTAAAGTACATCTATATCACAAATTCTCATTAAAATAATAGCTGAGCCTAAATAATATAATCATACCAGATATATTTAAATAAAAGATGCCTTAGTATCTACTCACCATTTCAAGATGTTCTTGGATTTATTTGCCACGTGTGGGAAAAGAAAAATTATTCAATGATGGCTGCCACACGTACTATCACAACTACATCTGATGAAGGAAAGAAGAGTGTATTGAGATCGACACACTGACACAGTCCGCGCCTGAGAAGACTAGCGGCAATCCAAGGAACCATGTTTCCCCCTTTCCCTGCAGGTGGTAGTCCCTGGTTCACTTCTCTTTCCCTCCGCCTTCGTCCGTCTTTCTTCCTTTCTATATTTCTGAGTTTATCACCCTTTTTGCTTTGTTCAGTTCGTATCAGATTTGGGACTATATATAGGGCTGCTCTCAGGTTCACATTATACCCGTTCTACTACAACCCAGCGTCGAAGGAGAAACTTCTGCACCATCACGCAATGAGGAAAACGACGACCATGAAGTATTGGCCATCTGATCCACCGCTGCCTTGGCCAGGGCGACTTACTTGGAGCACTTAAATATCCTGGAAAACGTCGTCAATTCCTTATGACATAGAGTCTAATTTTGTTTTAAAAAAATAGACAATGTTTATCTAGACATTTTGATATGTTCTGTCAAAGCCGATTTTTAGTTTGTATAATTTTATTTCGAATGGACAGTTAATTCATTTCAGGTCTTGTAGACTTCAAGATGGAAAAGTTTCAGTTAATTGGTTAAATATCGTGTCCTGCAATATGAAGGACAAGTCCTTTTTGACTTAGAATATCAGTCATAGCTACTATTTTCCCCTGTGTCCTTATGATACAGTCTTTACATTATGAGCCTTTGGCTTAGAAAGTAGTAATGTGTTAATCATAGACTTGCTAACTTCCACAAGTTCCATTAATTTATTTTGAGCAAACGTTTCTCATGTCGCCGTGCACGTCATGTGCATCTGTTTAATATTTGGATGGCTACAACCAGTCTGTCTGTCTTGTTTACCATATCATAGTTGGGTTAATGGATATCTATATTTTGAGTTAGTCAAATAGTCACGCTTCACGTGCAGTATTAGCTTCGGTGAGTTAACCGTGGAACTGCACTAAAGTCATAGTGAGGTCCGCGCAAATAATACCTTTTTCTTTGTCTGTTGTTTGGCCCCTATTGTTTGTGTTGCTCTTAGTGCAATTGCTATTAGAATTTTACGTACTATTGAATGCTCTGGCAGTACCGAGAAGGAAAGAGACCAGCCATAGTACTAGTTTGTTGACACCTGTTTATTAGCCATCGACCGCTGTTATCAACAGAGCCTTATGTTGTTTATCATCATCCGAAATGTTTAAAGGATATTATCTTAAAACCCAATCAAGCAAACTGTTCAAAATTCATATGTTTACCTTGTTCAAAAACTTTTGTTAATAACTGTTTAGTTGTTTTCTCCTTTAGAAAACTTCTACCTGTAGCCTGACGCCTGCACAGCCCTTGTAGCTACAGTCTAATCTTCACATTTCACAATGTCTTATTGTTGGCATCAACCTGTTTTATCACGTCATCTAATTAGCCCAGTAGGGATATTAGGTTACAATAATAAGTGTTTTTTCTGTCATAAAGCTGTTCATTTTCGTTTGGACTGTCCAAAATTGAAAGTCAAGAATAAGAATAATTCAATACGTAAAGCAAACGTAGCTGAAGTTAGTGATGATGAATTTAGTTTGACTGTGTTAACGTCAGTGGCTTGTTGTTTTGGTTTTGTGTGGTTGCTTAACTCTGGTGCCACGGAACATATGATCACAGATAAAAATGTTAGTTTGGTCTCAAATAAGAGACGCCTATCAAAGTCTATCAAAATAAAAATTGCTAAATCAGGATCGATGTTGTGTGCTGAAGAGATCGGAGATATACACGCGTCTGTGACTCACAAAGGTAATTAAAACTTTATCAAAATTTCCAACGTACTTATTGTCCGTGGATTAAAATTTAGTTTACTCTCAGTTAGTAAAATGGACGCTAATGGGCTTAAAGTTGTGTTTGAAAAGGGGAACGCTACTATTTTGAAAGGCAATATTTTTGTGGCTGCTGCCACTTGATCTGGTAAAGTTTATACAATGTCTCTTTCGCCTCGTGAAAAAGCATGTGCTGGTGTTGCTAGTTCCATTGTAGCATCATCTGATTTGTGGCACAAGAGGCTTGGTCACATTGGCAAAACCAGTTTAGTTCACTTAAGTAAAATTGTAGATGGAATCAAGGTTGATCAAGGATCGATCTCCGATTTATGTGACTCTTGCATACAGGCTAAACAAACGCATCTTCCTCACACAAAGCCATGCATTAGAGCTAAGTGCCCTTTGGAGATCATACACAGTGATCTTGTAGGGCCCACTAAGCCCGTATCATATGATCAAAATAGGTATATGCTTACCCTGATTGATGACTATAGTCACTTTACAGTCATTTACACTCTAAATGAAAAGTCTGAAGTGTTTACTTACTTCAAACAATCTTAAGCTATGGCAACAGTTCACTTTAACCTAAAGATAAGTTGCTTTAGGTCAGATAATGGTGGTGAATTTGTGTTGCAGGAAATGCTAGATTATTTAAAAAAGAAAGATATCCAGTCAGATTTTACGATCAGGCATACCAGTCAGCAGAATGGTGTCGCAGAAAGAATGGGACGTAGCATCATGGAGAAAACACGTGGTTTACTCCTTCATTCTACTCTTGATAAGTCACTCTGGTTGGAGACTGTTATGACTGCAGTCTACCTAATAAACAGATCGCCTACTAAAGCTCTTAAAAACAGGTTCCTGCAGAACTGTGGTATGGTGTAAAGCCTGATATGTTAAAACTGAGGGTTTTTGGCTTTGTAACATATCTTCGATTACCTAATCAAGTTCTTAAAAGTAAACTTGACAGCCGCTCGAAAAAGTGCAGTAATAAAAGGGCAGCTTGAATCAGTCGCTAATTATTCCGCTAATTATTCATGACGACGTTTTATTGAGTGTGGTCAGCCTTGCCGTTTTATTGAGTAAGGTCAGCCCTGTCATGTGACGTCATCCTGTTGGTCAGGCTTGCGTCTGAGGTCAGTGACGTCAGCCTATGGTTCGGGACGTGGCGGTCGCTAATTATTCAAAATATGACGTATGAGACAATGATTGTTGTATTGACTGTTGAGTGAGGTCAGGCGTGTGACGTCAGCCTGGGACTATGACGTTTCAAATAATATGACTGTGGTCAGCCTTGCGTCTGAGGTCAGTGACGTCAGCCTGTGGTTCTGAATTATTAAGTGGCGGTAGGTATGCTAGGGATATAGTGATAGTATTGTGACGTCATCCCGTTCCTGAGACTGTGACGTTTCAAATAATATGATTGTTGGTCATCCGTGTGACGTCAGCCTGACGTTCTGGACGCCCCATTATATTTGAATGTAGGTGTGGATTTTTACGTCACAAATAATATGACTGCTGAGTGACGTCCGGGAAGGTATGGTAGAGATATAGTGATAGTATTGTGACGTCATCCTGTGTGACGTTCCGGTTAGTTGGTCAGCGCCAAGATAATTTCTGTCTCGGACAAGTTTTAAGTGTATATGAATTGTAATCAGTTTAAATGTTTAGTTCTTTATATATCAAATATTTGAAATAAATAGGTTAGTTTTAAAAGGTCAGCGCCAAGATAATTTCTGTCGCGGACAAGTTTTTTTTTAAGTGTATATGAATTCAGTGAGTGAGGTTAGCCTTGGTCAGCCTTGCCGTGTGACGTCAGCCCGCATTTGGATGTCACAGCACTTGACCGAGATTCGAACCTCGATCTCCACGCCCCCCCCCCCCCCGCCCCCGAGCTCAACACGACTAGCGTTAGCCAACTACGCCCCCGAGGAGGGTAGTAAGAAATATAAATGTGCGTATTACCACTCGAGTTTAGGATATCAATTTACTATCACAAATAGATTGGGATAACTTAGAAGGAACGCTTCAAGGATGTATGGCTTCAATGCCGCTCTGAGCCAGCAACTGTAATAATAACGTATGAGACTATGGTGTAATTAAAATATGTGTATGGTAGTCTGTGACGTAAGAAATTGACGTCAGTAGTAATGGGTGTGTGACGTCACCGTCACATTGACAGCTCACTATAGAATTTTATAGTAGGTTCGCTTAAATAAGGCGGCTTTATCTGTGCAAAGAAGATAAGGGAGGACACATTATAGTTGCTGTTTATATTGTATTCTCGCTAAAATAAGACAATTTTGTGTCTGAAATAAAATAGTATTTTTATAGTATGTTCACTGAAATAATGTATTTGCCAACCCCCTCTTCTATTACATAGTGTTTATTTCCAAACGTTGTCTCAATTATGTAGCACCGCGTCTTACTACTCGTTCGGGTTATACGCTTTAAGTATTAATTACGCTGATGGATTAGGAATTAGGAAGGTTGAATTGGATGAAGTGAAGCCATATTTGCGTGGACCATTCAGGAAAAACCACCCCCACTTCACTTGACCGAGATTCGAACCTCGATCTCCACGCCCCCCGAGCTCAACACGACTAGCGCGTTAGCCAACTACGCCCCCCGAGGAGGGTAGTAAGAAATATAAATGTGCGTATTACCACTCGAGTTCAGGATATCAATCTATTATCACAAATAGATTGGGATAACTTAGAAGAAATGTACCAGAAATTACTTAGAGGAAATGTGAGACTCTATTTTTGTTTTGTTTTGTAAAAGCCCCTTTAGTACACTCAAACGGAAATCAAAACTGTACTTCCCCATCGATATAAAAATCAGTTGGACGACCGCCTTTGTATGGTGACTCAGAGTTTATCCAATCAGCCGTCTCGATACATCTACCTTAATACACGATAATATAAGGCAGTAATGTTCAATATGGGGTTCGCAAAGATATATTTAGGGGGCACGTAAAAAAAATATATACAGGGTGATAAGTCAAAATTTGAGGGCTAGTGTTGGAGAACAATATTGAAGCAAAATGAGATACGGAACTGTGGCCCGGAAATGTTTCAGTCAAAAGTTTTAGGTGAAAAAAAAGCTTATTATTTAATATATTATTTTGTATGTAGCTTATTTAATTTATTTTACATGTAGAGTATAGAATAGTTTTAGATTGCATTATGAACCAAAAAACTTTGGGGTACAAATTTGAAGAAAAATTATATCTGGGGCTAGGCTAGCAAAAAAAAAATAACATTAGTCAACCTCAGTGGTATTGGAAATAAAGTACTCACATCAGGGCCCGGATTCAAACCCTGCCGAAGTCAACTGATTTTTCTTGAGAGATAAAAATCGGTAGCACAACTTCCTTCGGATGGGGAAGTAAAAACGTATGTCACATGTTGATTGTGTACATGTAAAATAACGCTGGAAGGTATGTTAGAATACCTTTTCCGGTAAAAATTGGAAGGCCCTTTCGCGCTGGCTCATAGAAATTCTCGTGCTCTGATTGAATCAGAAAATGCACGTTAAATACCTCAAATAAGCCCATTCGTAAAATGGAATCAGTTGAAGACACGAGTTTAAACGTCCCCCTTCAGTCATTTAAACGTCGACATATTGAGCGTCAATCTAGACATATTTTCAAAAGTAGATCTTATTTTGACAGAGTGAACAAGAGAGGAGCGCGTGGTAATTGTAAATGCGGTGAAAAACATTTTATATCGCTTTTAGGTGATATATCAATTTACCTCAAATAAGCCCATTTAAAAAATATCCATTGATTTAATGTAATATTGTGTGCATGTAAAATAACGGTGGAAGGTATGTTAGAATACCTTTCCCGCTAAAAATTGGAAGGTCCTTTCGCGCTGGCTCATAGAAATTCTCGTGCTTTGATTGAATCAGAAAACGAACGTTAAATACATCAAATAAGCGTATTTTATAAAATATCCATTGATTTAATGTAATCCGCCTCAATACGTCGACTGTAGTATATTCTTACGTACAGTCTAATATGTTTATCGAAAGACCGCATTGTATACAGTCAGTAGGTCATTAATGTATCTTTCTGTCACTCTCTTTGGTTCTATCGCTCTTACACAAGGCACCGATCACCTTGAACCAATGCCAAACCAAGGTGCGCAGTCCAAACTTCACAGGAAGGACCAGACAGCTAGAGAACTTACTAGATCTACTCTCACTTATGGATATGTCAAACCATGTGACCTGCAGACGTTACCTTTGATAGATATTATCAATACCTATAAAATAACACCGATAGTTTTAGTAAAATGTTACCAATGTTGGTCACAATTAGTATTTTTCGAAAAAAGGTCCTTCTTTTGAAAACTGAACTGTAGTCATATCTTTGGCTAGCTCGACCTTGAGCCTTAGAAAAAATCTCATCAAGAATACGATCTCTTTTTAATTTATAGTGTATTTAACTTGCACTTTTATGAAAACATGCTGAACTTACAAACTAACTTAACCTAGGACAGCACGTCTAAAACTACACACCCATCCCTAGCTCATAGATATTTACTGATTGGATAGTAAGACTTACAAACAAGCTCAATCTAGGACAATACTTCTAATACTACACACCCAGCCTTACCTCCTGGATATTTACTAATTGTATAGCAGGACTTACAAACAAACTTAACCTAGGGCAGTAGTCTAATACTACACACTCAGCACTATCTCCTAGATATTTACTAATTGGATAACAGGACCGACAATTTTTCGTCTTCCTTAGAAGCACCCGGACCACTTACCCATGGTCACATAAACCAAAAGTATTAACTACGTGTTTAACAGAAGATACATCTACTGAAGCGGTAGCCGCATGATCTGAGGTGTCATATCAACCATAGGCTGAACTGCTGATGACGGGGAGATAAGGGTTCGAACCCCGGTGCTGTGTACTTAGGGTAACTTTTTCTAATACGATTCGACATTCTCCCTCCAACCAAATGCAGGTACACTTTCCATAAACTTCATCTAACACATCCATAACCAATTAGATTAATTAGTGTATAGGTGTATAAACGAAACAGGAAGTAGGTGACCTGGCGGTTTAGGGTGTCAGATTTCTGTGCTAGGGCTCCGGGGTTCAATCCTCGGTCTCGGCACAGATTTATCTGATTGGAAAACCCTTCCTTCACCTCTGACAAGACGTGTATTAATCACAACTCGTGAATGTGGGGAATGCCAGGCCTCCACCGTGGTTCGGATCCCACGTTAATCTTTAATTTTATCTCAATTTGAATATTGTTGTATTTTTTTTAAATCTACTGTACTTATTTTGTTTCCGTATACTGTGTTATTTATGTCATAAATGGACTATATTTTATAGCCCCCAGTAATATTATACATATGTAATTTATTTTCTTATCTATTTGTAAAATAAATCTGATCAAATATTGTTTTAAAACACCAAGAGGCAATACCGAGCCAAGATTGTTTAGTGAAAAACTACTGTAAAGCGGCTAAAGAATTTTTATAATCTGGAATTTTTTATATTTAAAACATAAATATGGACATGACTGATTTGGACATATTTAGTCTTGTTCATTAAAAATACATTAAAAAAAAGGAATAATGTGTGATTGAAACACTTAGGTTAAATTGCTGCCAATATTTATGGTAGCCCTCGAAAAAGTGTAATTTATCAAACGTTAGCATTCTTATACTTTGGTGAATTTCTTCACTAAACAATCTTGGCTCGGTATTGCCTCTTGGTGTTTTAAAACAATATTTGATCAGATTTATTTTACAAATAGATAAGAAAATAAATTACATATGTATAATATTACTGGGGGCTATAAAATATAGTCCATTTATGACATAAATAACACAGTATACGGAAACAAAATAAGTACAGTAGATTTAAAAAAAATACAACAATATTCAAATTGAGATAAAATTAAAGATTAACGTGGGATCCGAACCACGGTGGAGGCCTGGCATTCCCCACATTCACGAGTTGTGATTAATACACGTCTTGTCAGAGGTGAAGGAAGGGTTTTCCAATCAGATAAATCTGTGCCGAGACCGAGGATTGAACCCCGGAGCCCTAGCACAGAAATCTGACACCCTAAACCGCCAGGTCACCTACTTCCTGTTTCGTTTATACACCTATACACTAATTAATCTAATTGGTTATGGATGTGTTAGATGAAGTTTATGGAAAGTGTACCTGCATTTGGTTGGAGGGAGAATGTCGAATCGTATTAGAAAAAGTTACCCTAAGTACACAGCACCGGGGTTCGAACCCTTATCTCCCCGTCATCAGCAGTTCAGCCTATGGTTGATATGACACCTCAGATCATGCGGCTACCGCTTCAGTAGATGTATCTTCTGTTAAACACGTAGTTAATACTTTTGGTTTATGTGACCATGGGTAAGTGGTCCGGGTGCTTCTAAGGAAGACGAAAAATTGTCGGTCCTGTTATCCAATTAGTAAATATCTAGGAGATAGTGCTGAGTGTGTAGTATTAGACTACTGCCCTAGGTTAAGTTTGTTTGTAAGTCCTGCTATACAATTAGTAAATATCCAGGAGGTAAGGCTGGGTGTGTAGTATTAGAAGTATTGTCCTAGATTGAGCTTGTTTGTAAGTCTTACTATCCAATCAGTAAATATCTATGAGCTAGGGATGGGTGTGTAGTTTTAGACGTGCTGTCCTAGGTTAAGTTAGTTTGTAAGTTCAGCATGTTTTCATAAAAGTGCAAGTTAAATACACTATAAATTAAAAAGAGATCGTATTCTTGATGAGATTTTTTCTAAGGCTCAAGGTCGAGCTAGCCAAAGATATGACTACAGTTCAGTTTTCAAAAGAAGGACCTTTTTTCGAAAAATACTAATTGTGACCAACATTGGTAACATTTTACTAAAACTATCGGTGTTATTTTATAGGTATTGATAATATCTATCAAAGGTAACGTCTGCAGGTCACATGGTTTGACATATCCATAAGTGAGAGTAGATCTAGTAAGTTCTCTAGCTGTCTGGTCCTTCCTGTGAAGTTTGGACTGCGCACCTTGGTTTGGCATTGGTTCAAGGTGATCGGTGCCTTGTGTAAGAGCGATAGAACCAAAGAGAGTGACAGAAAGATACATTAATGACCTACTGACTGTATACAATGCGGTCTTTCGATAAACATATTAGACTGTACGTAAGAATATACTACAGTCGACGTATTGAGGCGGATTACATTAAATCAATGGATATTTTATAAAATACGCTTATTTGATGTATTTAACGTTCGTTTTCTGATTCAATCAAAGCACGAGAATTTCTATGAGCCAGCGCGAAAGGACCTTCCAATTTTTAGCGGGAAAGGTATTCTAACATACCTTCCACCGTTATTTTACATGCACACAATATTACATTAAATCAATGGATATTTTTTAAATGGGCTTATTTGAGGTAAATTGATATATCACCTAAAAGCGATATAAAATGTTTTTCACCGCATTTACAATTACCACGCGCTCCTCTCTTGTTCACTCTGTCAAAATAAGATCTACTTTTGAAAATATGTCTAGATTGACGCTCAATATGTCGACGTTTAAATGACTGAAGGGGGACGTTTAAACTCGTGTCTTCAACTGATTCCATTTTACGAATGGGCTTATTTGAGGTATTTAACGTGCATTTTCTGATTCAATCAGAGCACGAGAATTTCTATGAGCCAGCGCGAAAGGGCCTTCCAATTTTTACCGGAAAAGGTATTCTAACATACCTTCCAGCGTTATTTTACATGTACACAATCAACATGTGACATACGTTTTTACTTCCCCATCCGAAGGAAGTTGTGCTACTGATTTTTATCTCTCAAGAAAAATCAGTTGACTTCGGCAGGGTTTGAATCCGGGGCCCTGATGTGAGTACTTTATTTCCAATACCACTGAGGTTGACTAATGTTATTTTTTTTTTGCTAGCCTAGCCCCAGATATAATTTTTCTTCAAATTTGTACCCCAAAGTTTTTTGGTTCATAATGCAATCTAAAACTATTCTATACTCTACATGTAAAATAAATTAAATAAGCTACATACAAAATAATATATTAAATAATAAGCTTTTTTTTCACCTAAAACTTTTGACTGAAACATTTCCGGGCCACAGTTCCGTATCTCATTTTGCTTCAATATTGTTCTCCAACACTAGCCCTCAAATTTTGACTTATCACCCTGTATATATTTTTTTTACGTGCCCCCTAAATATATCTTTGCGAACCCCATATTGAATATTACTGCCTTATATTATCGTGTATTAAGGTAGATGTATCGAGACGGCTGATTGGATAAACTCTGAGTCACCACACAAAGGCGGTCGTCCAACTGATTTTTATATCGATGGGGAAGTACAGTTTTGATTTCCGTTTGAGTGTACTAAAGGGGCTTTTACAAAACAAAACAAAAATAGAGTCTCACATTTCCTCTAAGTAATTTCTGGTACATTTCTTCTAAGTTATCCCAATCTATTTGTGATAATAGATTGATATCCTGAACTCGAGTGGTAATACGCACATTTATATTTCTTACTACCCTCCTCGGGGGGCGTAGTTGGCTAACGCGCTAGTCGTGTTGAGCTCGGGGGGCGTGGAGATCGAGGTTCGAATCTCGGTCAAGTGAAGTGGGGGTGGTTTTTCCTGAATGGTCCACGCAAATATGGCTTCACTTCATCCAATTCAACCTTCCTAATTCCTAATCCATCAGCGTAATTAATACTTAAAGCGTATAACCCGAACGAGTAGTAAGACGCGGTGCTACATAATTGAGACAACGTTTGGAAATAAACACTATGTAATAGAAGAGGGGGTTGGCAAATACATTATTTCAGTGAACATACTATAAAAATACTATTTTATTTCAGACACAAAATTGTCTTATTTTAGCGAGAATACAATATAAACAGCAACTATAATGTGTCCTCCCTTATCTTCTTTGCACAGATAAAGCCGCCTTATTTAAGCGAACCTACTATAAAATTCTATAGTGAGCTGTCAATGTGACGGTGACGTCACACACCCATTACTACTGACGTCAATTTCTTACGTCACAGACTACCATACACATATTTTAATTACACCATAGTCTCATACGTTATTATTACAGTTGCTGGCTCAGAGCGGCATTGAAGCCATACATCCTTGAAGCGTTCCTTCTAAGTTATCCCAATCTATTTGTGATAGTAAATTGATATCCTAAACTCGAGTGGTAATACGCACATTTATATTTCTTACTACCCTCCTCGGGGGCGTAGTTGGCTAACGCTAGTCGTGTTGAGCTCGGGGCGGGGGGGGGGGGGGGCGTGGAGATCGAGGTTCGAATCTCGGTCAAGTGCTGTGACATCCAAATGCGGGCTGACGTCACACGGCAAGGCTGACCAAGGCTAACCTCACTCACTGAATTCATATACACTTAAAAAAAAACTTGTCCGCGACAGAAATTATCTTGGCGCTGACCTTTTAAAACTAACCTATTTATTTCAAATATTTGATATATAAAGAACTAAACATTTAAACTGATTACAATTCATATACACTTAAAACTTGTCCGAGACAGAAATTATCTTGGCGCTGACCAACTAACCGGAACGTCACACAGGATGACGTCACAATACTATCACTATATCTCTACCATACCTTCCCGGACGTCACTCAGCAGTCATATTATTTGTGACGTAAAAATCCACACCTACATTCAAATATAATGGGGCGTCCAGAACGTCAGGCTGACGTCACACGGATGACCAACAATCATATTATTTGAAACGTCACAGTCTCAGGAACGGGATGACGTCACAATACTATCACTATATCCCTAGCATACCTACCGCCACTTAATAATTCAGAACCACAGGCTGACGTCACTGACCTCAGACGCAAGGCTGACCACAGTCATATTATTTGAAACGTCATAGTCACAGGCTGACGTCACACGCCTGACCTCACTCAACAGTCAATACAACAATCATTGTCTCATACGTCATATTTTGAATAATTAGCGACCGCCACGTCCAGAACCACAGGCTGACGTCACTGACCTTAGATGCAAGCCTGACCAACAGGATGACGTCACATGGCAGGGCTGACCTTACTCAATAAAACGGCAAGGCTGACCACACTCAATAAAACGTCGTCATGAATAATTAGCGGAATAATTAGCGACTGATTCAAGCTGCCCTTTTACTACTAAGTGCTACTTTGTTGGTTACTGCCCGAATGGGTACAGGCTGTGGTGTCCACAGGAACGAAAAATCATACGTGGGCATGATATATTTTTCGATTAACATTTGTTCATAACCAGTGGTTCTTGCTGGTTCAACACCGTCTCGAGCTATTGAGGTCATCAGTTCGACTCCAAATGAAGCTTTTACTTGGGAATTGCAGGAGAAACCGTCTTCAGGAGGAGAACCAGAGGTAATTTCTGACGAAGAAGAGACTCCTGGTGAGCAACTTGAACCTCTGTGTAGGAGCATGAGACCTTGCACTGCACCAGCGTACCTAAATGACAATGTCACACTGGCTCTTGGTGATGAGTCATTTATTGACAACTTGCCAGAAATTTCGATGACATCCACAGCAGAGATGATGCCCAGCAATGGATGGCAGCAGTTGAGGAAGAGATGTACTCACTGAAGAAAAATGAGACCTGGATCCTTACTGAGCTGCCATGCAGTAAACGAGCTATCAACTGCAAGTGGGTCTTCAAGATGAAGCAGAATGAAAATGGACAGCTTGACAGGTACAAGGCAAGGTTGGTGGTGAAGGACTGTGAAAAGAAGAAAGGGTTTGACTACAATGAAACGTACTCACCCGTAGCCCATTTGACCTCTGTCAGAACCCTGCTTGCAATTATAAACAAATAAGATTTAATGGCCTTCCAGTTGTGACGCCCACAACAAGGACGGAAGCGTGTGTAAAGAACAACCATGGTATGACAAGAGAAAACATAGTTTTATTTAAATTTGGTTAATTACAAAGGTAGTGTAGATACATAATATAGTTTAAAAAAAAGGCATAGAGAGCCTGCGATTAGACTGGCAAAAACATTAACTTAGCCATCACAAATATACTTAATATTTACTGCCCTTACAGGGGAAATTGTTGGAGTGAAAATCCTGACATCTAAATTTAAACTGACCGCCGAAGGGCGCATATAACTCAAAAAACCAAGATGGCTGACATTTAGTTATGAGTACACAAGGTAGCAACTGACGTTAAACAAAAAATTATATAAAATAGAGAACCCATAAAATTAACTTTAGATACCTAAAAATATTTATGGTATAGTGGTTAAATATCTTACAAATAGACACCAACAATATCCGTTAAATCCTAATCCTGACTAACAACGCATAATCTAATTTTACAATATAGAATAAAATGCATAGAATGAGTTTCGTAAACCGCTGTTACACCCATACATCTTAGCGTGAAAACCTCATCAGAAACAAATGAATATATAATAATCTTCCTGGTTAAAGCGAGCATTGTATTATCTCTAATACCCTCTGAAACCCAAGAAAATATCATAGCAACCGCTTAGTTACGCTAAGTTTAAGATAAGGGCGCGCCACTAGTACAAAAAGGAGTACCGAAGCCAATAAAGAATTCCCCTTGAAAACTAACATAATAAACTCGCCGTTCACCTGCGTTAAACCCCATTTATAAAATCCATCCATGGATCACAATAACATTAAAAAAGGTCGAAACGGTAATTTTGAATAAGTATCCCCATATTTAAACCAAACTGAATTTTGAAGAATATTCCCAAGCATTAGTTTTAAACCGGTGCCCTCACCTTGTGTAAGCCAGTGGTACAATGAGTGCTGCTCTAAACAACACAAGCTATTTTATAGTACAAACAGTCCACACATATTCTCAGAAGAGGGGGGGGGGAGGAGGGGGGATACAACGAGCAAAAGAAGGAAAAGACTAGCGCTCTGGAAGCGTAGTGGACAGTCCAGTAATTACTCGAAGATGGGAGAACATCCGATAAGCGGAAACGGAAATTGGCTTAGTCAAGTTGAGTTCTAGTTTGTTGTGGGCCGGGGCCAGGATGACGAGCGAGGCGCCGACCAGCGTCTCGTTTCAGTCTAATTCATTGAAGCCACGGGAAAGGATGTCTTGGTGCGTAAGTAGTGTTCCATCTGACGGAGAGAAGCCTTGGTGAGTGTTGAAACTCCATATTACAGGGTGGTAGGTGTTAGATGTTTGTTGTTTATTTGGAACATCGTTACACAGTTGGACGAGAAAAATGCATTCCTACATGGAGACCTTTCTGAAGAGGTGTATATGATGCAGCCACCTGGCTTCGTAACTGACAGCTACCTTGTTTGTAAGTTACACAAGACCCTCTATGGATTGAAGCAGGCACCACGGGGTTGGAATGCTTAACTTGACAATTTTGTGAATTCTCTTGGATTTAAGCAGTCTGAAAATGAAAAATGTATATACTTCGGCTTCAGCAACAGCATAAAAACTTACCTTTTGGTTTACGTAGATGACATAATTTTGGCGGGAAACAATCAAAATGACATGACATGACATGACATGACATCAAAACATATCTTATGTCAGAATTCGAGATAAAGGATCTTGGAGGTTTGCACAACTTTCTAGGTATAAAAATTGATCAGAAAACTGATGGTATGCCCCTTAGCCAAACAGCCTACTTGATGAATGTTCTCAAGAAATTTGGTATGGAACAATGCAAACTGGTCACGACACCGATGGAGACAAAACCACCTGAAATAACTACATCAGAGTGCATAAAAAACCGTACCGTGAGCTTGTTGGTAGTTTGATGTATGTGATGCTCTACACTCACCCTGATCTGAGCTTCTCAGTGAATTTCTACAGCAGGTACCAGAGCAATGCAACAGAAGCTCACTGGATTCGACTCAAACGAATACTACGATACATTCAAGGAATACTTGATGTTGGTCTCTTCTTTCCGAAGATCTGTGATGTCGCCTTACTGGCCTACGTTGATGCAGACTGGGCCAATGACAGAAATGATCGTAAATCTACATCTGGGTACTTATTCCAAGTTTATGGTGCCAGTGTTGATTGGACTACACGTAAGCAGACTACAGTTGCCCTTAGCTCGACGGAGTCAGAGTTTGTCTCCCTGTCAACCGCCTCATCCGACCTACTCTGGTTGAGAAGACTGATGCAGGACCTTGGGATCACTCTAGAACCCACGAAGGTGTACGAGGACAACCAGTCCTACATAAGATGTTTGTATAAATGGGAACATCGAAGACTAAAGCATATTCATGTCAAATACAACTTTGTTCGTGATTTGTATTTAAGTGGTGTTATTGATGTGATTTATTTGGAGACAAATGAACAATGTGCTGACATTCTGACAAAGAGTTTGGTTGGAAACAAGTTTGAGTACTTTTGTAATTATATTTGTTTAATCAAATGCTGATTCACTAGAATCTATTAGAATGTATTTAAGGGTACATGAGGAGTGATAAAATATGCAATTCTATACAGAGATATTCTAGTTTAGGTTGGTACTATCGTTAAATGTGTCGTTCGTTTTTTATCTAATCTGTGTCCATGCATATAAAGCTTTGTAATACTTGAGTCATGTTCTTAGTTACAGCCATGTACTGTTAATTCTAAAACACGTTAATTTTTCTATAAACTTGTGTACTCTGACAACTGTTATACCGGGCAACTGTTTTCAAATAGTATTAACTGGAATCAACCAGCCATATTGTAAACCAGTTTCAATCAGCTTCAACCTGGCAACTATGTTCAACCAGTATTAACGGGAATCAACCAGCCATATTTAGTATATTTGAGGATTAATACTGAGCAGTAAAGGCTCGTAGCTAAAATTAATGGGGGTGCTGCTCAAGAAATTTTTTAGCCTTTGTTTTAAAATTGTATAAAAGGGAAAAAACATGGATAAAAAGAAAATTTATTCAGGAACTTGATAAAATCTTAACAAAAAAAAAACATGTTTTACTTACTTTAACTTAAATTGTTACAGTTCAAGCTTGATCTCTTCATTTAAAAATGAAATCCATTCTTCTTGTTTTAATTGGTGCAAAAAGTTCAATAATTTTATCCTTGATCTCTGGATGACAATTGGGGAAATTTTTCTCCATTGAAAGTATTGCAAGCGCATTAAGTCTTTCTGTTAAATAAAATAACAGAAAAAAAAGAATCAAATAGAATAGCTTGAAAAAGAATAATGATCTAATTCTAACTTCTTCTACACTTTATTACATTCAATAATATGGTACACGGTTTTTAAGCAAAATACACGCTTAGTAAAAGAAAATTTCCTTCCACCATCACGCCAGAGCCAGCACTGCGAAAGCAACAGTTCTCTCTCTACCTTGCAGCCCCACCTTCCTCCCCGCCCCCCTCATATGGGCGCATGCGCACAACAGTCAACCACCACGTAACTGGCACTGTGAAGCGCATAGTTCCATACAAAGATTTTTGTATCTTTTTCATAAACTGGGGAATGGCTACTGAAGTACTGACATTAAGCTTAAGGAATATATATTGTACTACAAAAATAAAGAAAGAATTAAAGAAAAAGGACTCATTATACTAAATGTTATCGATATATCAAGTGGAAATAGGGGGTGCTGCAGTTCCGAAGTGCCTATACACGAGCCGCCACTGATACTGAGTTACTAAGAGTAAACAGAAAATTAATGATGTTTTAGTGTCATCAAATTTTGCTACTACCTATTTGTGTTAAACACATATAAGCTAATTAGTCTAACTTACTTTTAAAATTGGCCTACACACAGCACCCATCCGTGTATCATTAAATATTCAACATCTAGGAAAATACAAAGATGGGTTGATGTTTTATAAAGAAAAAAATGTTAAAAAGTTGCAAACAAAATATAATAAATAAATAATAAGTTTCAACATATAACCTCTATACAATTTGAAAACATTTTACACTATTTGAACAAAACGATAAAATAAGAACCGCTTCAGTGGCCACGTAGTCTAACATACTACTCTTGCAGTAAGCTAGACTGTTATTGACGAGGAGATCAAGGTTTGATTCTTTGACGGGTGTACTAAGGTAACTTTTCTAATCCCTAAAACCATTAGTGTAATTAGTACATAAGCCTATAACCCTCATGGGTAGTAAAACCGACACGGTTCTAAAAAAAAAAGAGGTTTCAACCAAATACAAATAGGCTATAATAAATTAGGTACGGTTTTTGCTTCCAACTATAAATGCGACCGGAACAGAGTCAAAGATATACGGGTCTGGGTACTCTCGAGTTTCAGCGATCAGACATTGAAGCCAAATGGCGTTAGTGTCGTTGCGGAATAGCGCGTGCGCAATTTAAATTTTGAAGAGAAGTTTGAGCCTCCAAGTTTACATTTTACTGTTAGACAGAAATTATTTTATCCCGAATGTGATATAATGAATAAAAGTAATAGTCCACATCAAATGATAACATACAAATTACAATTAATCATTTGCTCATCAATTTAAAATAATTTACATTTGAATTACTGTATTATAAATCACATGGTAATTATTTGTTTGGTAAAATTTGATCATATAAACATGGCTATGACTTATTATTTAAAAAATATATTGATGTATAAAGGGACTAAGGTATTAATCAATATTACCATCTAGATCATAGCATCTGATTTTTTTTTTATTTAATCCTGATGAGTAGCATTTAGGGTAATTTGTCTGAATACGAAAATTATTGTTTTTCCTTCAATAAATGGATAAGGCAGAATGCAAGAATGAAATAAGCAAACGGTAACAGTGAAGAAGTGTGATTTTTGAGTGCATTTAAAAAATATTAATTCACATTCTAAAATGTGAGTGGTGTTAATTAGCTATCTTAAGAGGCTAAGTTCTTGCAGAAGGCTCAAAACCGATGCAAATCAATACTACTCACCTTCCACTTTTACTCATTTCATTCCTGTATACATTTGAATATAGTTTTATTATTTAAAAAATGATATTTAAACATAGTACTTTGGTACTTCCGTTTTTATAATGGTCCCAGTTAGGTTTTCCGCCCTCAAGTAGACATTTTTCAAATACTATATATGACTTAAGTGCCAAGACAATTATCATCCCTAAATATTATTCAATTAAATTACTGTAGTAATATTATTTGCAGCAACATATTGACTGCTACTACCAAGCTGTAGTACAGTCATATTAAGAGAGTTAAACACGTCAGGATCTGAGCAGTTTTATTCTCTATGAATAATTTAATTCTTTTGTGGTAAGTGCCATTAAGAAAATTAAACAAGTAGTGTTAATTTTTAATGTGATGTTATCAAATACTTTCTAATGAAAATAATATAATTTTTATTTTCTATCGATTCTCAATATCTTTGTGAGTGTATTGATACAAGACACTATCAAATTTTTAATTACTAACAAAAAATAAGTTAATTATTTATGAGTAAGGTTTTTGAGCATCGTCCCCTTCTTACTTAATCTTTCTAACCTTTCATGTGCAAATAAATGTCTTTCATCTGGATTTTGATCCTAGTGAGATGTCTGAATAATACCAAATCAAATCATATTTAATTGGCCTAGATCTGATTATATTATCATTTGATTTGCCGTTTACTTGCAAATATAAATGGTAATAGAAATTTCTTAGTGATTTGCTGTTTTGATAAAATACAGTGTTTTACTTGTATTAGTTCTAGAGCACTATCCACAAATAAAAAATAAACTTATTTACTTTATTATATAAATAATATCTGAAGCAAAGGCAGTAGAAAAATCACTGTTATAATAATTATAAATAAACATCACTTAGCCAACGACATAAAAGTGGTGGTAACTGATATATAAAATAAGTTTTTTTATGCAAACATTGATCAACCAATGTGTAAATAATTAAGAGAAAAACTCATTTTTAATTATAAAAAGCAAACGCACACGTTCCCTCTGCAAAATTCTGTCATCACTATCTGCTACAATCCACTCTCGTAGAATACTTTTGGCTAAAAAGGTTTTTCACAAAATCTATCATTAGATTTGTTTTGTTTTTTTCTAAAATTCTTTTGACCATAAATCTTTCTTGAATTTTTTTCTTACAATCATGTCTCTAGAAATTTGGGGGAGTATAAACTTTGACACGTCAGTTTTAAAACAATCTGGAAAATTCATTTATTTTTATTTTTGACATATGAAGCCATTGTGCAGAAATAAAATCTTATTATATATATATATATATATATATATATATATATATATATATATATATATATATGAACAGCTGTTGTTCTAAAACGTCACAACTATCCGAACGATCACAATGCTTTCTCATATTGTGGCAAATCGTGCAACCAAAAAGCTTCAAAATCTGATCAACCTTTATAATGGGTTTTAAGGTGTCATAGAAGTAAACCAGACATTTCATAATATCCTAACTGAATACTAAATAATTATAAAATAAATATTAAATATTTCAAACGATATTACAAAGATGAAATCTATTTCAAGGTTATTTTTTAAAGTCGCATTTATGTTAAATAAGATTTATACTAAATATTAGATGAACTAAAATATTTACATACCTATTTGCAAGTACTTGTTTCTATCGCAGTCTTAATTTCCGGCCATCATTTTCATTATTTTTTCAAAATATTTTCTAGCGTATCTGCGATGAAAAATCTGCGTGGGTTATTAATTTTAATTATTATTAAAGATGGCATTACATCTTGAAAAGTGTTGTGTCGTTGAATTCTGTGATGAGGATTTTCAATTGGCTACTTCAAATAAAAAAAAAAAAATCGTTTCGACCATTTTTAAACGATTAACGTTGTACACAGGCTGCTAGGGACAGATATATTCCGATAGAGTGTAGTACTATCGGTTTGTCGTGCTCGTGACGGCCCGGTTAAAGAGGGAGATAGTATCATTACCTCTCACTCTTACTTAACTTCTCGCTTTGAGTACAAATAAAAGTAAGGAAAGAGGGGATTAGTAACCTAACAGGGAATGTTTACAGGGGGGTTTGGTGGAATACAATGCTATCGTTGGAAGGACAAATACTTTTAACTACGTCAAGCACAAGGGTGGATCCAGGGCTAGTTGTAGGGGTGAATTGGTTTTCACAAGGCTCCTTCAAGGATACATTTAATAATTTTGATTAATAAAGATTTTAATTTATAATATTTTAATTATAATATGGTGAGTTTAAAAAACTAGTTGAAATTAACAATTAATATAATAATAATACTTTAAGAAAGAACACAATTTGGATTAATCAATTTGTAATTTTAATACAAAAATAACATAAAACAAAAAGTCGACGTCACAATAAAAGTAATAAATATATACTTTACATATGTCTAAAGTGTTTTAGTAATAAAAGAAAAAAATATGTATTTTAATACTAAACTTAATATAAATATTGGAAAATTTTAGTTTTAATCCTTTTCTTTGCTCTAGAGCTAAGTTGAAAGAGATGTTGCCTAATTTTGATTAGGTCGTGTAGGAGATAGGATGAGGAAGGTGTTAGTAAGTCATTCTTTACAACTTTAAAGTATTGGTTTCAATATTTATGATTATTTTCTATGCAGGAGGGGACGATTGCACCCAACCCCACCTGGATCCTCCCCTGGAAAAGCTAGGGAAACTCGAATAAATATATGATTTTTAATGTTAATGAGAACAAATTCACTGTGAGGTTTGTAAAGATGATTACATACTCCAACAAGTTAATATACAAAATTAAATACACTTTTTGGAATATGTGGGATAAAAATGACATTAACTAAAGGTTTTTTCATTTAAAATAAACACTTTTTTAAAAATATGATATTCAACGAAATACAATAAGTGTAATGATCTTGATATTTTTTGGACACAATTATAATTAACTAGGACTGATTGCCATTATTGATATGATTTAAATTTCTAGGCCTAAATATTATAGTTGTATTTGTAAACAAAATTAGTAACAGGTTCATATTGTTTACACTGTCATAATACAAACTGGTCGTTAAGCTGTAAAAAATATCTCGAAGGTTAGAGACATGTGGCCGACACGATTTGGAACAACTTGTTGACAAGTTCATGCTTAGGTGGACAAAGTGACAGCAAACTGGCCGACCAATTGGAGCTCCAGCTAACTGATCGACAGCACACTGGTTAACATGTGTGGAAAAAGTGGTCGACAGACAAGTGAATGTCATGCAAAAGCAGTGTCGATCACATGATCGATGTTAGTAGGACCATGTGATAAAGAGCCAATTGGTCGACAAAAAGTATACAAATATTTGGAATGATTGGTGGGTTAATTATCTTACCCTAGTATGACCTACTGGTAGACTAGCTCATGCATACGAGGACAAATGATATACACGAGTAGTTGACCAATTTGGGTGCATAAAACTAATCAAAAATAGACTGGTCGATACGTGTGAACAAAGTGATCGACAGACAAGAAATCTACACGAAGTAGTACTTAGACCAAGTTATTGATAAGGTTAGGACCATGTGCTAGACGAACAACTGATCGACAAAATATTAACAAACATTTGATAGACTAGGTAACTAGTGGCCGTCGACTCGTCGAAAAATACGTACATAGAACAACAAAGTGATAGACAGCCAACCGGTCGACAAAAAACAACTGGCAGACAAACGTTGGGATGGATCCATATAATAGTGGACCACAAGTTAATAGATATCGAATAAAGAACTTGCTAAGTCAAAAGCCAGGTGTTTTATTTTTGTATCCAGGTGTTCTTTTACCACTATATATTTAGTTACACTACAGTGAACGTCTGTCATTCGTTAATATTAACAATGCCAATCGATTAAAATAGTGCGCTTTACATAACATTAAATAAACAATGTCCCTTCTGTTTAATGTACAAATAAAAATAATTAAATTTTGGTAAATACACCAATCATATACATAATATACAGCGAAAATGTTAACCAAATTATTGTAAAATAATAGCAGAAAAGGTATGTTCTCTAAGAAGAAAATACAAGGAATTAATACAAATATTAAAGTTATTATTTTTATTACGGTAAATCAACAAAAATATACACAATTCTCTAACCACATCACTCACAAGTAGCCTTAGTAACGTTGTTATCTCCTGATTAAATATTACTTTATCTGGAAAGATTCTCACCTGGATTATTTTTTAATTGAATGTATTTAGAATCTATTTGAGAATATCGTTTGATCTGTCCATAATTTGAAGTGGTCCTTATTTCTTTTTTGAAACTATACTCTTTTAAAAGATATTTAGAATAGTCCCCCCTACAAATTATTTAGAACTTTGGATGTTCCTAGAACCTATTTTGAGTAGCGTCCTTCGGAAATTTTTTAAAAGTTGGATACTTCCAGAAGCTATTTTTAATAGTCCTCAACCAGTTTACTTTTTTAAATTTAGATCTCCTGAACGCTATTTGAAGGGGTTCTCCTCCAAAAATGTTTAAAATTTAGGTGATTCTAGAAGATATTTAGACTGCTCCTAACTTGAATTTTTTTCGAAAATTAGATGCCTCTAGAAACTTTGAAGTGATCTTCTCTGGAAAACTTTTGATAATTGAATGTATATAGAAGTTATTTTGTGGTTAATGCAAGATCTTTCAACTTCATATTCGATTGTATCAGAGGATTTAAAATATATTTAGGGGGGTGGGATTTATTCCAGCTGAGATTATTTTCAGGGGAACGAGGTCCCTCTTGCCTCCACCCCACTCGTTTCTACCACCATAGATTGCAGTACTACACACATTTATTAGATGAGTCCATGTATAAAAAAATTCTGACCATCTCCTGTTGGGAGACTTTACCACGATCCACCATAGACAGGACCTCTCCCTACACACTAAAAACGAGGGTACACCCATAATATTACTCTACATTCTCAACGTATATTTTTTAAATGTCTGGATCAAAAGGCCATTATTGCACGTGTGATGTGTGCTCAACTACAAGTGGAGATTAGGCAAGATAAACAGTAGTATGCATAGGCCTATACATTTACAAAAGGTGCTTCACCCAGTGGCGGTGGAACTTTATTTGTGTAGGAGTGTATACAATTTTTATAAAGGAACTTTCTTCCAATTAATAGGAGATCTGGGGACTCAACACCATATATTTTGTGAAAATTGAATACCCCTAGAATCCATTTTGAAAGGTCCTTGTCCAGTAATATTTTGAAAATTAGACTCCTTCCAAGATATTTGGAGTGATCCTCCTCTAGAACTGTTTTGAGATTTGGATACCCCTAAAAGTTAATTATAGTTTTCCTTACCTATAATATTTTTTAATATAATTTTTCCAGAATATATTTAAAGTGGTTTTCCCCATGGCAAATGTTTAAATGTGTATGTCCAAAAAACTATATATAGTGGTCCTCGCCTTTAAATTCTCAAATGATGGCAAATTTTCAAGAACATTTCCCGGGAATTTCTCAATTTTACTGGTGAGTGGCCACCCTGAAAATATTATTTGCGGTATATCCCTCACAATTAACTACAATTAACTACAAATAACACTCATATCACCTACTGACAAAATATTACTTTAGCTCTATCTCTCACAATTAATTACAAGTAACATTGTTATTATTATTATTATTATTATTATTATTATTATTATTATTATTATTATTATTATTATTATTATTATTATTAGCACCGCGTCTTACTACCCGTTAGGGTTATACGCACTTACACTAATGTGTAATGGTAGGGTGATTGTGATATGAAATGAAGGGCCTACAGTTTAACGTGGAATCCGAACCACGGTGGCGGCCTGGAGTAACATTGTTAAATCACTTATTGACAAAATATTACTTGATATAAGCTAATATATCTGTTGCCAGCAGCACTGTGTTGTTTTAATCTCAAACAAGTTCAAGATATCTATTTAGAGCCAAATCGTCAAAGCGATTTTTTCCCCCAAGTTTTTGAAAAAGCACTCATCGATAAACTACCCACAATTGACAATGTATTAAAAAAAACAGTAAACTTATAAAATGTTATTTGTCATGTTAGACATTCCCAAGATATCAATTGGGAACTGAATCATCGACTCTCTTTTTAAAATATTTCAAGTTTTTGAAAAATCACTCATCACACTTCAAAATTTTACTGACCAAAAACCAAATAGCCTCTACGTTGTTATTTGTGAGATAAATTAATCCCTAGGTGTGCTTTTTAATCAGAATCTTTAGATCCAGTTTTGAAAAAAAAAATTGCATTAAAAAATCTCTCATTTATAAACTATCCTTAATTTGAAGGCTAAGGTCAAAATAAAATAAACGTGTTGAGATATTGCCCTATAACTTATAGATATCAAGTTTGAAAAATTCAATCAAACCGTATCCGATCCGTGGCCAAGGACAGGTTGACAGATAGACATGGGGACAAACAGAATTGTGAAAACTAGTTTTTTGAGTTCGAGTTTATAAAAAGAGTAAAATTTCATCAATATCTTGAAATACATTTTATTTCAAGATTACAATACTTTTATCTTGATATTAGTAAGTAAAAGAGTGGTTACCCTGGTATGTGTTTGGACACTACTCAGCAACAAGAAAACTGCTCACTGAGGGCTGTCTGTCAATTCATGTGTAGCTAACATTGTATCCCCTCTCTCTAACACCAACAATCCTTATTGAGGACTCTCTGGTTTGTTAGCAATGCATGTGTAGCTAACAATGTATCCCCTCTCTCTAACACCAACAATCCTTATTGAGGACTGTCTGGTTTGTTAGCAATGCATGTGTAGCTAACAATATATCACCACTCTCTAACAACAGCACTTGATTGGTGAGGTAGTAGACTCGATACTTCCTAGTTTATAAACTAAACATTTTAATATGACAAAGTTTATACTATGCTTCGTAACCTTGGATACAAAGACTTGAACTAAGACGCTTTAGCTTTTACTCTTTGAAACACATTTATTGTATGTTAGTATTTTTTTTAAATATATTACTAATCTAGACACCTACTACATTATGCCTGTTCCATTCTATCTGGGTCCATCAAATTTACCCTTTCGTTAAACCAGTGGTGTGCCTAGACATTTCCATCAGAGGGGCCACTGGGATTTTACCAAGTTCCCTCCCATATCATCGTCTGAGTAAAATCAAGCCCATTTCCCTTTTCCTTTTCTAGTTTATTGTGAGTGACCTAACGTACATGATTTGGAGTGTTCATCTAATTTAATTATCTGTTTAGAAAAAGGCATTACATCAATAATTCGGTGACCCGTAGTGGAAGAATCCTGTATTCTTTCAACCTTTCAATTTTCTATGAAAAGTGGTGGTAAGGTATTTTCATTACTACATTCATATTTTGAAATAGTGTTTTCACTAACGAGTGAAGGATGTTCCACATTCGGTGTAAATCCTCCAATTCGTCATCTTTATCAAAAATTTTTTACATAGTTATTTATTTATTACAGAACGTCTTACCATTCATCTAAGCTATTCGCATTTAGTTATTATAATAGGGTAAGAGTGAGTAAAGTAGAATAGAGAAGAAATGTACCGGGTGTGTGTGGAGAAGCGTGGGAAACTGTTACTAAAAGAAGCTTAAGTAGATTACACCAAGTCGGAATTCAAATCTTGACCTCCCACTCACTAACAAACCAGGAAAACGTGTAATTTACTCGGCACGCATACTGATTAGGGCTTATAATCACTAGCCCAAAACTTATAAATTATATTATAATACAATCAACACCTTTTATTTTGTGTATATCTAAGGACTATTTTAAACTTAGGTAGCCAACACACTCGATTACAAAAACTTGCCATCATTTCCGTTTGGAACCAATTTAACGCAGCCACATTTCATGTACAAGACTGTACATTTTTTTTTTTTACAATTTATTTATCAACATAAATATATTTGGCACATTTTTGTCAAATTCACAGAATTTTTTTTAGAAGATAAACAAATAAAATACGCCTAAATATACTTTAACAAACACAAAATACAAATATTAGTTGTAATATTTTCAAACTACAGTTACCTTTTAAGTGATTCAAATTTGTTTCCGGTTAATTATGATTCTTCTTTCTGGATTCTCCATCTCTTTAAATCTCTGGATCGTTTTCTTCTTTTGCATACCTTACTTGGAAATGAACGAGGCTTAGACATTTTGTACACAGTAAAATTCACATTAAATTTGATTAATATCAAGGCCATAGTCGAGAAATTTTATGAACAATATATATTGCTTTATTTAGGGTTTAAACAATACCAAAATTAATGTAAAAGTTCAAATTAGGGGCTGTGTTACCATAAAAAGCACTTCAAAGAGCATCCAGAGGTGTTTAATAATTATAATTTTTTCTACCCTTCGGCAGCTATGGTGTTAGGCTTCCATAAAAAAATACTTCAGAGAGCTTCTAGAGGTGTTTAATATTTTAATTTTTTTCTAGCCTATGGCAGTTATAGTGTTATGTTACCATAAAAAATGCTTCTAGAGGTGATTAATACTTAAAATTTGTCCTAGCCTCCATCAATTGGGGATGGGCCACCCCCTGAAATTATTTGCTGGCTACGGCCTTGATTAATATAATTATATTTATGCCAGTTAAATGGTAGCCTACGCTCAAACTAAAATATAAAACTAAACAATGTCAAAGGATACTGGTAACAATAGACTGTACAGCTTTCACACATTAAATAGCTAACAGGCAAGAACAGTCTAAAATATCATAATATTACTCTTGGTATGGTTTTGTACCTCAATACTTTTCTCAGCTGGTTTTGAAAAGTTTGCTAATGATCTTCATCCCCCTCATATCTCCCCACCCGCCCGCCGCTGTCAATCAAACACAAGCGGTCACTTCTACCTGTGTTTGGTTCTCAACGGTACGGCCCGGTTTGGCTGTATTTATTTCTGTGAAATTCACATAATTTCGGTCCATTTCCTATCCAGTTTTTAAAATATGATAGTAACGATTGTATTAAAAATGTCAAATGAACCAGTATTTATTGCTAAATAAGGAGAGTTAAATTTAATTTCAAAATACAAAGTAGTTTTCTAATAGGAAATTTATTTGTAAAAGAATGAGAAAGTCTGCCATCGATTCAATTTCATTATTTATTAAATAAAAATTAAAATCTTGGAAAATATGGTACATACCGTTCCTAAAATATGCTTACCATATAGTGCTATACTATCCGTACATCCACAAAAAAATTTAAGGCTTTTGCTTGTATTACTTAATACTTGGATACGAATTAGTATTATTAAGTTAAATTAAGCATTATAACTACTTAAACAAAAAATACATAACAATTTTGCTCTATTATTACTTATTTTAATATTTTTATTCTATTAAAAAGGCTCACAATCATAAAAATAAGAAAATAAAATAAAATATTTTCACTCTTGCACAGCCCTTGTTGCTGGCCAATGTGGACGTTGCAGTACATACCAAGGATTAAAAGCTTGAATTTTAAAACTGTGCCTGCAAGTACAATTCTCTTGGAAACAAGTACCAGATACTATTTATTACATATAAATATACATTTACTTTTTATTTCACTCAAAATAAACTGTCATAAGTAGACCTACATTAGAAATAAACTGTGCGCTCTTAACTCTTTAATACCTGGCGTCTAGGGGTAAGGTGTCGGGCTTCTTTGCTGGGGTCCGGGTTCAATCTCGGTCCGGCACAGATTTATCTGATTATCAAACCCTTCCGTCACCTCTGACAAGTCATCTTGTGAATGTGGGGAATGCCAGGCCCCCACCGTGGTTCGGATTCCAAGTTAAACTGTAGGTCCTCTATTTCATCTCACAATCGCCCTACCATTACACATTAGCGTAAGTGCGTATAACCCAAACGGGTAGTAAGACGCGGTGCTAATAATAATAATAATAATAATAATAATAATAATAATAATAATAATAATAATAATAATAAAAACAAGGGTTTTTGTTTCATCTTATTTATCCCTCTTATGTGTTTTAAGCCAAAGTTGAGCCATGGCTTTGTGCATGTGTGAGAATTTGATTACACTATTGAAATAAGAAACTAAATAAATGGTACGGAGCTCCGCATGGACTTTCTTGCTCTATTGTTTAAAAATTGATATATTTACTCAAAACTCGTAATATATATGAATCAAAATAATATACACTAGCAAACACAAGAATAAATTGCTCTATCCTTAAGTAAAACAATATTAGTCGAGGTTTTAAATTTTATATTTTTTTTTTAGAGATTTAGTGTCCTCATTGTATATTGGACCGATAAAAAAAGATCAATATTGGGTCCACAAGGGTCAACACTTTGTATTAAAATTTCGACTTCTGGTTAAAATTTTCGATGTCTTATTAGTGTTGCACATCTTCATGTTATTGCATTGCTATTAAATTCCTCATTTATAAATTTTGACCAATAAAAAATGTATATATTGACTATTGAGTCTAAACTGAAGGATATAGATAATTGGTTTACAAACATTTCTCCTAAGAGGTTTAGGGAAAAACAACAAACTTTTTGAGCAACTTACTTATATTTAATTACTCTATGGCATTGAAGAATTATTGCGTTAAAACTTTAGTAGTATCTCTTTACAAATAGAGCTCACAAAATTGTATTAATATATTTGCAAATATCTCAGAAACTGTTGCTTTTATAAAAATATATTTCATATAAATTACAAGTTTTCTAATTTTTAATAGTACTACAATTTTGCAATGAAAAGTTATTTAGTATCTCAAATAGTTGTGGATATACGGAAGTTTCTGCTTCTGTAAAGTAACCTAAAAGTCATTTTCATGGGAAAATGAAAATAGCCAGTTTATTTATAATTTTAATCAACACCTAGATACAAATTTTAATAAAAATCGTTAGAGCTGATTTTGAGATTTTTTCTCGTTTTGCTCTTTATTAAACCTAAACTACTCTTAATTATAAGTTTAAACAGACACACAAACAGACAGCATTGCAAAGGCCACTTTTTGGGTTCGGGGGGTCATGAGATGTCTACATCCATCAACATTTCAGGTTATTTTTACGGTTGCATTAATTCACCTTTTGTAGTCAAAAAGTTAAAAAATATATATATTTGAATATTGCTT